>JACEFZ010016262.1:7500-90292 GCA_014155875.1 Cepaea nemoralis
GTGCCTCAGAGCTCATTCGCTGTGGTGAGATTCTTCTTATAGCATCTATAGGAGGAGACTGGACCACTCATGGAGACAACAGTGTCTGGTAACAGTGAACTTTTACCCCCAAAATAATCAATTATTTGCGGTATTCCTATCAGCCGGGTTTCGATAATGTTATTGAATACAGCTTTCTTACATTAACTTTACAGTCGAGAGCAAGTTGCCTTTTGCTGTAACCCCAGTCGCCTGCCAGTTCGTAAGCCGACCATCAGTAGTGTGTTTATGACCAGTCGTTGCTTCTCTCATGGGAAAGCCCCATCTGGGAGTTCTGTACTCCAACAAGACTTCAACAAGCTAATCCTAAGTGCTATGTCGAGTAACTCGTTTCCTTTCAATTGTTAGTCCCGATAATGAAAGTTAAAACAGTACTCTCATCTTTGTATCAGTCAATGTTAACATAAGCCCCGCTATTACAGTTCATGTATAAATCCGCGTGAGTAATCTGCCTTCTGACATACGGGTTCGAAGCCATCCACAGGCGAATTAAGTACAGATTGCTTAGCGTTGGTTTTCACAAGTTGATCGTCGGCCTTTTAGAATGCAATAGCACACTTTTTTTTTTATTTAATTCGCATATCCTTTACAGGACATCGCTGTCAACAGCAGCGTCTTTCAGCTGTCTGTTGATTTCTTGACAGGATTACGCTCAGTAGTTTGCCATTGCTTTCTGAGCGGCTAGCTCAGTTATCCCGCAAGTCACCAGCGGGGATAGAACCGCTTCCAGTTCTCGCCCGCTACGAGACTCTGCGTGATAAACGGGATTACGGAGAAAGTGGTGTAACTCCTCGGCCAGAGAGACCGGCAATAGCAAACTACTGAACGTATAATTGCTTAGAAAATCACCAACCGCCAATAAATGTATGTTCACTCAGTATTTGTTGAGAAATACATTCACATATAATCACTGATCACTCAATTAAAAACAACAGAAATCGATTAAAAAGAGAGGTGTGCTCATTTGAGGAATTAGAACCTGCCGAGGAGTGGGTACAAGTGCCAGCAGAGTTCTGAAAGTCCTTTTTCAGTTTGCATCCAATTAGACAGAAAATGTACACAAGAAAATTCGGCTGCTGTGGAGGCGGAAGTATAGGCTTTGATCTTCGAGAATTCTTTAGAGGGTAGTGCTGTCATTTACAAAGATGGGTCGGCCGATCGACGAGTTAGAAGTTCATGGGCCTTTGCGGCTCAAGCTGGAGGGAAAATTGTAAAGAAATATTCAGGTGCTTTTACCTTGACCAGAAGTAATCTGACTATGGAAGTCATGGCAGTAAATAAAGCAATGGCATGTCTCGAGTCACAGTCCTTCAATCGGGCATGTTTCATTGCGACTCAATGAGTATGCTCAGGAAGATAGCAATGGGGTGGATCCCAGTGGTTGTTGTCTCTGGAGCGGTCACGGCTGAGATAGATTAGTTTCATTTTCGTGCCAGGGCATGCCGGTGTCCGAGGAGATTAGCAGGCTGACAGGTTTGTGGGTAAAGCTACTGTGGAGGGCGGACGAGCCATGGACCAGGCTGATATACTGAATGCTCTGCGAGAAGTAGTTTGCGAGAACCAAACGATGGCTGTGAATCTACATCCATGGTCAGACTGCGAGAACAGCAACTTAAAAGAGGTGTAGCCAAACAAGAACACAATGCAGGAACCCAAAGAAGATTAATAAACTAACACGGAGCTGGTGTCGTTAGCCGTTATACGCTGCAGGGTTTGATGAGGAGGGGTTTTTAGCACTTATGGACTGAATGGTTCGATGTGCAATGAGGATGATCTGTCAACTAACTAACAACAGAAATCGAAGGATAAACTATATAACAATTCAAAGCTTTAGATACATTAGGATTCAAACCGCAGCCTTCAAATGACGAAAGCGTCTCATTGAATAACATATGTTCTTTGGCCCGGTCAGTACATGTGAATGTATTTCTCATGCTTTTACAGAGGTTTCAATGAACACCCCCACCCCAGCAGATCATATTTCAGCATTTTTTCTGTGAATACACACTTGTTGCTTTACGCTGATTCCATTATTAAACATAATCTGGATGAATGAACAATAAGTCAATGTTGGGTTTCACGGCTCAAACTTAACAGGAACTCATAACTGAAATGGATCCATAACGATGAAGGAATGGTGCGGTAAACGAGTGTTGATAAATGAGAAATGGCTGTTTATTATGCAGCCGACATAAAGTAAATGTACTCACATCAAATAGTCCTCTACCTGGCCTGTGACACCAGGCCGGTGGTAGAATGAATAATTAACTATCTATGCTTCTGTACTAACCGTTATTTCTCCTCAAGCTTTCGTCACCTTTATTCCTCCTTTCGTCTGCCCATCCGTTATGACTCAGTAAGAGTCAGTGTGTCTAGGAGATCTCTGTTCATAGTGGCTTCAGTTTACGGCGGCATTCCTCGGCATTATCGGTGCTTCATTGCTTGATCTACCCATGTCATTCATCTCCTTTTCTTCTATCAATATAGTTCTCCACTTTCTCCAGATATGACAGTAGCTATCCTTATCTTCAAATGAGTCCACTGCCAGCCTTCTATTCTCCAGTAGCCGCACTAATTCTTCTCCAACTTGAAAACGCTACCGGTCACTTTCAATGTCACACAATGTATCCTTTGTTGTTATGCTGGCGTTTTTCGTGACGCTTTTTGTCTTTCATGGTTTCGATGCACTGTTACTGTTCCTTTCGGAATTTTCCTTCCAACCTCAGCCTAGCGTGCATTGGGGCACTTGCTCTGTGGCATTATGCCCCCCCCCTCACATTAAATGATCCTATCATTTAACATTTTACATATATATATATATATATATATATATATATATATATATATATATATACCTCGTGATTAATAAACCATGCCCAATACCAGTGCCGACATCATGAGACAAATCTAGTGCTGAGTACGACGTTATGGCTGCTGTTAATACCCAAAAAAAAAATTATATGACGGGCACGCCCTCCTGTTCACACCCCACGTTGAACGTCGTGTAGCTGGCCTGTGGTAGGGCCGGTCTAACTAATTATACAATTAGTCCCTAACTTGTCCAATAGAACAAGTGTCCTCACTCTGAGTCAAACCCCGGAGTTGGGGACGAGGATATCAATAGGTACCAAGCAGTCAGTACCAGTTGACGCTCAATATTGTCGCTGGCTTATATCTTCTAAGTGTTTCAAACCTTGGTGATAAAGCATCCCCATCGCCCCCATTCTCCAAGACTATATATCATTTTCTGTGCTGATATTTTTCCATATCATAATACATGATTGTTTACAGTCTAATTTCGCTTTCTTCAAACATATTATTTTTCTATTTAGTTTACCCGTAGTCACAGTATGTCCCAGTTTTACTTTTCTCATCCTTCAACGTTCACCTTCAGACATCAATATAAATTAACACAAATAAAGCAACTGTACTCTCCAAAGAGTATGTCCTCAAATGGAACGGGTGTATTCCAAAATACTGTTTTCTCTGCTACATATGTTCGACACACCTGCAACATATTTTAGCGGTAAATTTACCAGTTCCACTTATATTCATCAGTATTTCATATCTTTAGTTTATTGACTGGCTGGCACCTTGCTGTCTTTATAGACAATAATTTGTAAAATGAAGTTATACCTCTCGATAGTAAAAAGCTTGGAATAAATTAAGTGACCATATGTTGCCCATGCAGCATGCTCCCTCGCTCGGACTGTCTAGTTTGCTCTAGAGCAGGGGTCACCAAACTTTTTTCACAGCGGGCCGGATAACTGACAAAATGATCAGCGCGGGCCGCATACTCATTCTGTACAATACTTGCGCCAGTATCCGTTGTGAAGGTTTTACCGACGCGGTTCGTAATCCCGTATACGCGTGTTCGATTTGGCAGAAGACAGCCTTGTGCTGGTTATTTACGTTATGGTATTTGTGCCGGTGGATCAGAAAGCAATGGCAAAATACTGAACGTAAACTTGCCAAACATCAACAACAGCAATAAATGCTGGTGTTTACTGCAACCGTCCTTTAACGGATATGCAAATGACTTTAACAATACTTGCAAGCCAGAACAAAAGCTCTGGGGAAAAAAACGAAAAATTAAGTAAATCAGGGTGAGTGGCGTGCAAAACACACACACAAACAACAAAGACAACAAACATATTTACTTACTTTAAAATGTTATCAACGAAGGCGACGTTAACAAAAAGATAGTTACATCAGACCTAGTGTACACATATCCGAATCTCACAAACTAAGCAGCAAATGATGGTTTGCGAGATTTGAGAAACTGATATCTGGCTTTCAAGATATCATCAATGTTTGGTTTGGAATTTCTGCACCCAATCAAGAGAATTGTTTTAAAATGTTCATCAGTCAATATCGCTGGATGTGTTGACTTTGCATACTTCATTTTTGAAAATGTTTGCTCACAGACATAAGTTGTTCCAAACACTGATGCGATACCAGCGACAAATTTCTTCGGTTTCGGAAACTCAACATCAGGTAAGCAGCAGTAAAATTTAACACAAGTTTTCCTTCTCTGTGCTTCTCTTTAAACAAGTCATTTGCTTGCAAATCAATGAGCTCCAAATGTAGTTCAACTGGCACATCATCAAGGTTACAATAAAACGGATTCTGGAACAGAAGAATGTTACTCTCAGTTTTGTCAAGATCTGAAAATCTCTCCAAAAAATGCTTCTTCAAGTCACGAATAATTTTCTTCGAGAAATCGAGGTTGACATCTTTGGCGATTGGCGCACAAATCTCTTTGAAATAGTGAAAATAAGAAACGTTTTCTCCTTCCAGTTGTGCTTCAAACAATGACAGCTTTCTCCAATATCCTTTGATGATTCTGTAGAAATCACAGACGAGGCTATCCTTTCCGTGAAGTTTCGAATTCAGTTCAATCATGTAGGATGTGATGTCGACCAAACATGACAATTTTGACAGCCAGGTAGGATCTGATAGCTGTGGATCAGCTCTATCTTTTTCACTGAGGAAAACATCCATTTCGTTTCGGAGCTTGTAGAAAAGAAACAGAACTTTACCGCAGCTGAGATACCTCACTGATATGTGATAAGGCAAGTCACAGAATTCAGAATCAGTTTCTTCAAGAAAAGCCTGGAGCTGACGGTGATTAATTGTATGTTCCCGAATGAAGTTCACAGCAGAAACGACTGGTTTCAGTACACAGGAAATATCTAAGTCTTTTCCACAGACTGCTTGCTAATGTATGCTGCAGTGTATGAACAGAGCGCCCGGAAATTGCAAATCTTCCAACTGAGTCCTGATCTGCCCCATCAGACCCTTCCTAACTCCAGCCATGTCTTTTCCTCCATCAACTGTAACACTTTGAAGCTGATTCCACTGAAGGTTATAGTCTTGCAAAACTTTTTGCGCTTCCATGAAAATGTCTTTCCCAGTTGTTGCGCATGCATGCTGCAAACGGATGCCAGCTCTTGCGTTATCTGACAGTTCGAATTGACACCACGAATGAACACGAGATGTTGTGACGTACTCGAGAGATCAGTAGACTCATCCAGCGCCAAAGAATATCATAACAAGTTCCTAGTTTTCTCGCGTATCTATAGCACTATGTTCTCTCCAAGTTCTTATGTTCTTCACACATCTGAACTTGTCGAAAGGCTGACAGTTCCAAACAAATCGACTTTCTCGGGACACTTGTCATTTCCTGCTTCCATCATACACTCTTTGATGAAGTTGCCATCAGTAAACGGTTTTCCTTGTGCTGCCATCGTATGCACTATTTTGTCACTTTTACGAGTGACAGATTCATTTTCAAGAAACTTTCTCGTACAGAGATTTCTTTGTGTTTCTAACCCACGTTTTTAGGACTCATATTTCGCAGAGCGTACCTTTCCAGAAAACATTGAAAATGTTAATAGATGTTTTGTTTCATAGTAACGCCGAAGAATGTACTCTTTCAAAACGGCAACATTTTTGCTGCGTAATACGCAACTGGTTTTCTGGTCCTTTATTTTCACAAAGAAGTAATTTACTCCTCATTCTTCATTGAAAACGCGACACTCGGCGTCCACTTTTCTTTTCTTAGTAGCCATAAGGAAGGGTGAAGTACACGGGATCTGAAAATGAAAAAGACATTGAATTATAAACATAATTAAAATCCTATTGAAACACAGGAAAAGCAGATGACTAGGGGTCACTGGTGAAGGCACGGCTCACCAAAGGTACATATAAAGCTTATAGGTACCTTTGGTAATAGAATATTCCTCATAATAAGGTTTGAAAAATATATAAATAGCGCCGGCCTAAATAAACAGCCTAGAGCAGAGTTTTTCAACCGGGGTTCCACGAGTGGCAGCCAGGGGTTCCGCCTGAACAGACCGAAATCACCTAAATGCAACATTTCTGCCCATCTGGTTTATTACATAAAGTAGGACACACACTTGGATCTTCGCACAGAGTTCCTTGAGCAACGCAAACATTTGTGTAAGGATCTGCTCCAGCAGAGAGGTTGACAAACATTGGCCTAGAGACCAGCTCGATTTGACCGGTTAATTCTTCTGAGTTGGGGATAATATTTTCGTAATAACACGAGATTTCTACGGCATTCTTATGCTATGCTTGCTACGTTATTGCCTATATTCACACTTGTAGTTCACTTACCTATCACTGTCAAACAAAGAAATCCTTGTTACATATCTATAAAATGGATTACTGGCAACAAGAAGTAAATATTTCTTGAGCATCAGACCTGTGTTGACAGCCGAACTCATCTGGGGAGGGAAAGATGCGTGTGTGTGTGTGTGTGTGTGTGCGTGTGTGTGTGTTACCATGGAAACCATGGTAACGTCAGAGCGTAGGCTGCGCTACCACGATCCGGACTTGGGATGGAGCAAAATAAGCAATCATTACAATAAAAAAAAATCTAGATACAATAAGTTATAATTGAAAATAGTAAATTTAAGACACATAGCAGCCAGGCGGTCTACACACATGTGAAGATCTCCTGTTATTCTAAACATAATATTTACATTTAAATTGTATCACAACGTCTCGTGTTTCATACGTTATATCAAGCAAGTTCGAGTACCGTTGGCGGGCCGGATGAAATGACGTCGCGGGCCGGATCCGGCCCGCGGGCCTTAGTTTGATTACCCCTGCTTTAGAGGATAGGTAACATCAATATGTCTGAACAAGACCAGCTGCAGAAGCTACTGGATCAGCAAAGCAATATCCTAACTGTCCGCCTGTCGGAGCTTCCATCCTAGACCAGTTAGGGCCACGTCTGCCCTGCCATGACATTTAGTCTTTAGGTTGAATTTCCTAGCACTAGGGTAAGGCTTGCCGGTCTCCCCGGTCTAGGAGTTACACGACTTACTCTGTAATCCCGTATACTCTCGTGAGTAACGTGGTGTGTGCGAGAATTGGTAGCGGTTCTCTCTGCGTCGGTAACTTACGGGGTATGTGAGCCGGTCGCTCAGAATGCAATGGCAAACTACTGAACGTAATCTTGCCAAGTAATCAACAAACAGCTGAATGATGCTGATGTTGACAACGATGTCCTGTAAAGGATATGCGAAAAAATGGGGAGGGGGGTAAGGCTTGCACCCTCCCAATTGCGCGTCTTCACCCGAAGCCGTCGGCACAGTATGGATGTTGGGTTTGGTGAACGCCGCCCAACATTCGGCGCTAACAGAAAGCAGGTAGTACCTTCTACTGTCGTACAGTAGCTGAGTAATATCTGATTATCACTTCAATTTAGTTTATTAAACATGTGATATTTGAGTCTGTTGTGTTCTATTCGGAGTCACAAGATTTGTGCGTGTTCGTTTCGTTTGAGTTGGCATTATGCATCATCTTTTTGATGATTTGGATCTTCTGAATTCCACTTGGTTCTATAATTGTTTCTTATGATTGTTTTACCCTTCCAATAATATGGCCAAAAATTGATGCCAGATTCCTGCTGATGTTTGTAATGAGTTCCCTTTGTGTCTTGCCCTCTTGCAATTTTCAGATTACTCATCAATTCTGTTCATTGTGGTTTCAATATTTTGCCTTAAAACCACATGTTTGTGCCTTCTGAGAATGTTCTTGCTTCTTGAATAGTTGTATGGAATTCACATTTGTTGTTAAAATCAGCTAAAATGATTTTCCTAATGGTAACGACTTCCTCTCCTTCTTCTTTTTCCTCTTCTTCCTCTTACTCATCCTCCCCTGCTTCTTCTACTTCTTCTTCTGCCTGTTCTTCCGCTTCCTCCTCCTTTTTCTCCATGCGGTGCATTTTGCAAAAGTGAACACAATGTATTATGGGACATTGCCACGAAGTCTCTGGATCACGCCATCAATCACTTCTTCACATAATTCATTTGGTAGATTAGTTTAGTAATGGTTGTTGTTATCTGACTCCGAGAGTTATGTATGTCAGTTGTAAAGCCGATTCTCTTCTTTCTCTGTCTCTAGCTACACACGAGAAAAGATCCCAAGCAACTGGTATGCCATGTTATTTTTAAAACGATTTTTATGAAGCCCATAAGCGGGCACTCTCCCGCTGTTTATACTTTACCTCGACGCCGCAAGGTACAAGAGGAACATGGTGAGATGCGATGATAGATGACATTTTTATAATCTATTCTATAAACCAATAATTGAATAATCCAATCATATCTTCTTCTCTGCTTCTTTCGTCCGGAATGTTTATTTTTGGACGTAATTGCAATGTGCCTATTTACAGCAGAGCTGCGATATTACCGCCTTTGGGCCGACACATCCGACTCCTTCAGGCATTTGTTGACCGGATTAACCTTCCCCGGAACCAATAATACGGTAGCCCGATCTCCGTTGGTGAAAGCTCGCTTCAAGTGGCGCAATCACAAAACTATTTAGAGAGCAGTGTAGACAAAGACGGAGAACAGATTAAGATATTAAATTAAGAATCCAAAAGACTACAAGAATTTTAGTAGCCCTAGAAAATTTGTAAGAATCCAAAAGACCTAAAGAATTTTAATACCCCTAGGAAATGTGTGAAAGCTAAAGAAATTAGTTAGTTGCATATCCTCTATAGGACGTTATAATCAACTCCAACATGTTTTTGACTGTTTTTTTATTTCTCGGCAAATTTACATTCAATAGTTTGCCATTGCTTTCTCAGAAACGTTATGCTTAGTGTATAATTACTACTCGGGTATAATGTCCAAGAGATGTTGCAGATCGTTTATGTTTACAGCCATCAATACTCTGTTGCTTGCTTGCTTGTGTTCGTTGGCTTGAGCTCCAACGCGAAGTCCTGTATGTCGGATGAAGGCATCCTGTTGTCCAACATCAGTGTGATGTCATACCGGACTGAGGTTTGCGTGAGTATCAATACTCTGTAATCTGCATTACGTAGGTTGCTTATATTTTAATTTCCAACTAGTATTCCTGCGGACTCAATGTCGAAGGAGTTGCGGACGCAGTTCGTAAACTCACAAGCCCGTGTTCGAAACACAGCTACGGGCGATTTGGCAGCAGACTGCCTAGCGATGGTTTTACGAAATGGTTTGGATGCCGGTCGTTCAGAAATCAATGGCAAACTACTGAACGTAAACTTGCCAAGAGATAACAATAGCATAGAATTCTGGTGTTGACTGTGGCGTCCTGTAAAGAATACGCAACTAAATTGTTATTCCTGGTCAGTATGGTTGATAGTTGTTATATAAGCGCACTTGCTGTTTGACATCTGATCTCGATTTCTCTGTCTATTCTGTCATCTGTTATTGACATCTGATTTCGATTTCTCTGTCTATTCTGTCATCTGTTATTGACATCTGATTTCGATTTCTCTGTCTATTCTGTCATCCTCTGCGTTCATACTACATAGATAGTTAAATTGTTTCACTTGTTTCAGATAATCAAAACAATGTTTTCCCGTAGTGAATTTGAATAACGAAGACACAACATAAATATATTTCACGATTTATTGCCTGCAATATTTCACTTAATCTCGTCAGGTACATACTGCAGAAATCACACAATATAAACTACAGTAACTAGATAAACAATTCTAGCTGAAATATACACATATCCGCAGAGTAAATTCAATTGTCTACTACGATAATTTTAAACTGACTATCATGTCTTTCTGTTTGCACAAAACTGGCCTATGAAGATTAATCATGGTGGCTTCTGCTATCTTTAACAAGCGAGTATTTTGTGTTAAACTGCATACGAAACGCATTGTCTCTATCAATCACATGACCGGATTCCAATTGGTTATGTGTTTCACCACCCTGTTGTTTAACTGCCTCTCTGTTCTGCCTATGTAGGTAGACTGGCACCTGCATGTGAATTGGTAAATTCAACTGGATTTGGAGTACAGAGGTACAGGCTCTTTTACTGCTGGGGTGGGAATATGTGTGGTTCTGTACCTAATGACTGGAGATTCAGAGAGTTTAGTTTTAACATTCTAATTTCAAATTCTCCCAGTACTTATAATTCTGCTGCCGTGATTTCATTTGGCCCAGCTGGTTTTCATGTCTTCATTTGTTAGATAAATCAAGGACTTGTTCGTTTAATATACGTAGGCCTTTTAGGTTACTTTCTTCTGTTAATTTTGCTCTTTCTCAATTATTTAACTATTTATTCTATTGTTTTATTATGCTCCCTTCTTTCATTAATACCTTTAATATCTTTAATTTCAAATAGCATCTGTTTAATCTTATTTTTCTTCCCGTCTAATCGCTAAGTTTTCTGTGCACTTTTTAGAAACCTTTATTAGAAAATTGGTGGGAAGTTATCACTCCTACAGTTAACGCCCAATATTGCTTCACATTTGTCAATGCATGTCTTCATTTATTTTTTATTTTTTTTTTTTGTCAATTGGCGTGTAGTCAGTATGTTATAATATTTTCTTATCAGGGCTTGTCGGTGTATTAATGGTTTAAATTACCAAATCTTTTAATTTTATTCATTATATAAGTCTTGCCGGTCTCCATGGCCTAGAGGTTAACGTCTTTTTCCGTATTCCCGTATATTATCGTGAGTAACGTAACCTGTGCGAGAATCGGTAGCGGTTCTCGCCGTGTTGGTAACTTACGGGGTATGTGAGCCGGTCGCTCAGAAAGCAATGGAAAACTACTGAGCGTAATATTGCCTAGTACATCAACGGCAGCTAAAAATCCTGGTGTTGACTGCAACGTCCTGTAAGGGATATGCAACATTTATATATATATATATATATATATATGTGTGTGTGTGTGTGTGTGTGTGTGTGTGTGTGTGTGTGTGTGTGTGTGTGTGTGTGTGTGTGTGTGTGTGTGTGTGTCTTACTCTTCTTTCATTTCTTATTTTTAAACCATAGTCATCAGGTACATTTTGCATTTTTTTTTTTTTCATTTCTTACTGTTGCCTTGAAATCTTCAAGTACTGTTTTGAATTCTTATTATTTAGGTTGAGGGATCGTCATTTCTACTTCACCATAAAATGTTCGTATTTTTTCTTCACCGCTGCCTGTTACTGGTGCATGTAAGTAAAAGATAACAACAAATAAAGGACCATTTTACTCATCTGAGCGCTATTGGGCATGTGGTGTTTGACCCATATTTGCACAGACCATTCAGCATTCGGTCGGTGATGTAGTCAGTATCACACTGACCATCTGTCAATCCCAAGGCATTTCCTGGAACATAATTTAGTGTTTGCACATATACTGACCATAATGACACCGGCTCTGTGTCGAAGGAGTTACAGACGCAGTTCGTAGTCTTGCATACCGCGTTCGAATCAGAGCTGCGGGCGATTTGGCACCAGACCCCTTTGAGTTGGTTATTATATAATGGTATGACTGCCGGTCGTTCAGAAAGCAATGGCAAACTACTGAAAGTAAACTTGCCAAGAAATCACAAACAGTCAAAACATCCTGGGGTTGGCTGCTATGTCCTGTAAAGGATATACAACTAACTTTAATATATATTGTATAATGCTATTGCGTATTGGCTTGTCTTTGGTTTTTTCTTTTTAGAGACTTCCGGACCCCAACATGGCGGATAGGCATTGAACCGTTAAAGCACCTGGAGTGTTAATACTTGTGGCTAAAGTTTTCATTCGCATTTTCCTTATCTTGGACTGGCAGTACATGGTTCCATCGCCCTGCTACTGAGTGAGTGCGTGGCGCGACACTGTGAGCTGTGAAATTCGTGTATAATGCTTTTACATCTATCCACTGTTGTTTGTATAGTGCACTGCATGTTCGGGACAATGGCGGCCGGCTGTCTCTAAATTGACTGGTTTGCCTTTTCGGTTCACGAGTGCATTTTCAGGAGACTGGCCGTCGCTGGAGCTACGGTGTTCGTGCTTTGTGCGGCGCTTTCGGCTGGTCGTCCTGCGGAAAGAGACCGAGCCTTGTTAGATAAAACCCAGGTCAATGAAGTCATTCTGGTGACTGCCGATTCAATCGACGATGAACTGTATTTTTTGTGGAGGGTGTATGTGTTGGCCTTCTAGCGGTGGCATTATGCACAGTGCTTGCCGAGACTCCTGTCTGTTCCACTTTTCACATTGGGCAGTGAGAGGCATTTTGTGTGATACTCACTGGCACAGGAACGGAGCATATGGGGACGACCTGTTGCCGTGAACTTGGAACCGCGAGTAACTAACTAACTTACTTTGGTTTTAACCATAATGTCACTATTTGATTTACACCCAAACCCATTAATTGATTAAGCTGTTTCCTCGTCAAACAATAGTCCTCGCCCTTCTACATTTTTATCATCTCCTGAGTGTTCATAGGTCGTGTAATGAGAAAACATTCACTGGAATACCCCGAGATCAACGGTAGATGTGTCAGAAGCGGATCATGGGGAACGTTGCTGGATGGACTGCAACAGTGAAATGGAGAAATATCACCGGGACCGAGATTTGTGGAGATGCAAGAGCGCCTACGCCATTTGGAGAGAAAGATTAGAATTATAATCATCTTCTGAATATGTTATTTTGTGTTTGTCCGTTATTATTTAACCAGATTCCTTCCACCTCATCTGTCTCATATCTGGAATATTAATTTTCATATTTTCTTCTTCTACTTCAGCGTTCTTCTGGAATTTTGTGTTAAACGTAATTGCGTTTTCCCTATTTACAGCAGAGCTGTGATATTTCCACCTTTCGGCCGACGCATCCGACTTCTTCAGGCATTTGTTGGCCGGGTTATATATCCGGGTTTCATATTTTATTTCTGTTATTAAATTGTCTAAATTTCCTATCTCTGCTAGTGTTCTTATTTGTCGTGTTTCTATTGTAAACATGTTCTTTGTCCTTCAGGCCAAATGGTACCTGAGAGTTGCTGCAGATAGGGATCTGCAGATAGGATATGGTCAAGGGTCATAGACTAAGACGAGGCAGGTCCTGGATGGCACAGGCGGAAATATCTATACGTCATGTTTCTGATCTAGAGACCATTAATCGGAAAAAATAATTGGTTGAAGTACCGGCAGACAGGACGGACTGGCACAATGTAATAGTAACACTGGGTCGTGAGTGCAGAGAATGGGCAGAGGGCCGCGCAGAGTTTGGGGTGCAACAGCTGATGCAGAGTGTTATACATCAAGGTGACATGGTGATCTATACTGATGGGTCAGTGGTGAGAAACAGGTTGAGGTTTTATTGCGAAGGCTAATGGAAGATTCTTGAAAAAGGTGAGTATGGTATATGAGGCTACTACCTCCAGCATAAGAATGGAGGTGGAAGCAGTCACAGCGGTATTCCGTTTGTTGGAGGAGACCACTGCAGCACACATTGTCTTTTCACGGACACAGGGAGTATGCTTACTAAAGTGGGGAAAGAAATGTTTCGTGTTGAATGGCTTAACCTCGCTTTAGAGGTCGCAGATTGTAAGAATTGTATGGATTTTTTTTGTCTTGGCCATACTGGAGGGCAGGGTGCAACAGAACAGACTGATGGGCCGGCAGGGAATGCGCCTTTTGGTGGTCGATTACCTATGGACAAGGGAGATGTGGTCGTGCGCTGCTGGACCAGGTGGAGAAGGTGGAGGAACAGATTGAGAACCCGTATGTGGAAAGGATTAGATTGTGGTGGGTTGGTAGGGGTTCTTATATAATCTCAAAACTGAGAGGGAAGACCAGGAGAACTTTCAATCAGACATCGGTGAGAACGATTAGTAGTGTGACTCTTCCCTGGCTGTTGAACAAGAGGACGGATGGCATGTGGGAATTTCCTGAGTGCAGTGATGTTGGTTCTTAGCTCAACTCAACGTGTTCTTTTCGGTATTGCCATCAGTGGCCAGATGGTGTCAGGTGTCACTGGTGGCTGGTAACTGTTACTACTCGATGAGGATATCATAACGTCGTTCTCCAACTCTGATCTGTCGAATTCAATTAAATCTTAGGATGAGAGTGTGGTTTCTCTTTGCCTTCCACGCACACACTGGGGTGTGTAACTCCTGCCTTTAACAGCAATTTCCGACTGTCCGGACAAGTGAAAGCTTGTCTCTATTCAATCACAGAGATACCCACTTATCCCTGTGGATATTCCTTCAATAGAGCTGTATTTACCACACTTCGGTGTATTTAAAATCTTCTTACACGTGGAAATGCAATTAGGTCTTTCATCTGACTAATTACGAGACCATGAAAGCATTTCTCAATTGCTCCTTTACTTTCAGAAACCATACTGGCGAGCAAAGTCGAAGTCAAACGTTTACAGCGCAATAAACACATGGCACTCTTTTACAACCCATACTGAATAAAAACGTTGAAGTCAAATATTTAAGCCGCAATGAAAGACATGATACGCTAAATGAAACCATACTGGGGGGGGGGGGGGGGGGGGGGGGGGTGGGGGGGGGGGGGGGGGGGGGGGGGGGGGGGGGGAAATGTCGAAGTCAAATATTTAAATAAAAGACATGGAACCCTAGAAGAAACTATACGAACTATACGGAGGCAGGGAGTGTGGTGTGTGTGAGTGGATGGTGGGTGGGTTTGTGTGTGTGGGGGTGTGTGTGGGTAGGTGAGTGAGTGGGTGGGTGGGCGGATATTTGTGCGAGAGTGTGTGTGTGTGAGTGTGTGTGTGTGTGTGTGTTAGGAAAATGGACACGGCGTAGGCAATGATACAAGCAAGGAGATGGACGAACAGCAATCTGTAAGTGTCAACCATAGCCAGAGACAAAACGTGTTGGAGATCCATATGCATTCTGTGGAAAGAGCACTATATTTATTGTTAGAGTTCTCGCCTACTAATACATTGGTTTATGGATAAACCCAAACTAACGACAGTAGCCCTCACAAACAATACAGCTCATGTATCGATCCAGGTTAATAAAATACTGAGAGATTAATGTGGTAAAAAATTACGGTAGGCGGCGTATTTTTGACCAAAATCACCCCTCGTTTGCGTCCATCCATCCATCCATCATGTGTCATGCCGATAAGCGTGGGCGGTCATGTTCTGCCATATCACTCGATCACCAGAGTCGTGGTCATGTCTCCCAAAATATGGGCCTTTCTCTACACCCTAAGATGTCTGAATGATATGTTAAAGTGGCGTTATTTACGTTTTCATAGCAAGGACTAACTTATAACGATAACATCTTTCTCCCCAGGGAAGAGTAGTTCGGTAACTGTTCACCCCCAAGCCAAGTCGCCATCAGTGGTGTCAATGTACTGTGTTATCTTTCAAACGACTTGCTAATTATCGCTTTCTGCTAGTCTGGGCCTGTCTCCAATTTGAGTACCGCTCTCTCGCGCTACTTGTCTTTGATCACTTCGTGTCGTTTGTGTAATCTTTTGGACAGTTAGGTATTGAAATTGCAGCCTATTTCCATTAGCGCTTTTGACAGCATGTCTGATTAAGTATGTTTAGAATGCCTAAGGGCAGTTATGATTTACGGCTATGTCGAGATAAAGAATATTTGGATTCTGAAAAGGATCCAATTTGGAAGTAATTGTTTTGGTCTCGTTAAAGTACCTCTCAATATTCGAGGAATGTATAGTATTTATTATGGTACTTATATATTTTCCATAACTTTATCTATAATTTACTAACAAACGTTTTCATTTAGATGCTGATCTGTCCGTGTACATATGTCTGCATTTTGCACCTTTGAATATCTTTCGGTGCACTCCGTGGTTTAATTTGTCTGTATTTTCTCTGTGTCTGTTTTGGTGTCAAAAATTTTGTCAGTGGAAACAATGATTTTATGTTGTTGTTTTTTTTTGTTTTTTAGTGTCTCGCTCACTCACTCCAGATCAGTGGTTCCCATATACTTCTTCCTCGGTCGTACTTTTGGAATGAAATCTTACGGATGTCATACGAAATTTGGTATCGAATGACTACTTTCAAGAGTAAATTCTCACAGTTTTAGACAGTTTATATATTAACTATATCGTCTTTCGTTCTTCTTTCGTTCGCTTGAAATATGTCTATAACTGCAATGCTGTCTCTTCTATGAATTGAACAGTCTTTTTCAGTTCACACAGCGGTCCATAGAGTTTATATTCCACTGTCGTCTCTCTAGGCCAGAAGGTTTGCCTAGATATGTTATATTTTGGGCAGTCTTGGAGTATGTGCTGTGCTGTCTGCGACGCCAATCCACATGTGCACATGGCTGTTTCACCAATCTTGAATTTTGTATACATGTGGTTGTGTAATCTATTGTGTCCTGTTCTGAGGCGCAGAATAATGACCTGTTCTGGTCAGTCCATAACGTGGTAGTCATCTTGAACAGGTTTTTGTGGCATTCTGACTGATTTGATCATTCTTTTCTTTTGGTGGTATGTAACGGGCACATCAGGCTGTTCTTCTTTGGCTCCTTCCTTAGCCAATTGATCAGCTCTGTCGTTTCCGGGTACTCCACAGTGGGATGGTATCCACTGTATGGTGACCTTATGCTGACTGCTAAGTTCAGAAAGTAGTGTCCTTAGTACTGGCAATTTCCCAGACAGGAGCGCCTCGAGTACTGATTTTGCATCTGTCAATGGCACCACAGGTTGTGTACCATTGCTGGTATTTAGTAATTTCTCTGTTGCTATCTTGATTGCCTCAATTTCAGCATCGTAGTTATGGCAGTACTTTCCTGTCGGTACTCTAGCTGTGTCCGTAGTATTATTTGGGTATTCTATGTACACTCCCGCTCCTCCATTTCGAACAGCATTTTGTGCTGACCCATCTGTGTAGACACGGATCCAGAAGTCATTCTTCATCAAGGAAGCTGAGAGTGGCTGTTCTGCGCTGCACACGGTTCTGTTCTTCCTTTTCACATATTCCTCTCACTTTTGTCTGGATTTGTAATGATAGTCTATGCTCATCTTTCCATGGAGTTCGCTCTGGAATAGTTGTTAGGGGGATACCAACTGTGGGCAGATCGGTGGTTTCTCTGCAGAGTCGTTTGGCCTGGTGGATAAAACTACTTCTTTTCAACCGCCCCATAGCTAGGTTTTCAAATCTGTTCTTCATAGGGTGGCCTGGCAAGCTGAGGAACTTTTCTGCTTGTATTAGCTTTTTCGTATCTCTGCGCTCACTCAGTGCTTGTGTCCTCCCCATCTTCTCCATTTCCACTATAGGGGTTGATCTCATCCCTCCTGTGGTGACTCTAAGTGCTTGACCATCAGTCGACTCGACGCGCTATCGAGATCAAGTCGCTTTATCGGTTAACGCAGAGGATGCCTCGCGTTAAAAGTGCCGCGCAGAGACATGCGCTCTTTGCAGCCGGGAAGAAGAAGGGAGAGGCGAAGAAGACTGCTGCGACTGCTGTGTTCGTTTCTTCAAACAGCAGCAGTCCTGCACCGACATCAGCTGAAACCGTTCCCGTCGCAGAAACCATAACTACAGCCAGCAACAGCCGGGAAACTATCAACACCAAGGAGATGCAGCCCAATATACCAGAGACCTCCACACAGGAGGAAACAACTACTACTATAGACTTCACCGGCAAAATACTACTGAAGCAGACAAGCGTGGGAGAAGCTAAACTGACGGCGCTACCAACAGACAAGATAATCAGTCTGTTGGAAAACGAGCTGGGAAGAAACAGCATCGGCCAGCTGCGCAAGACATCGGATGGAATAGTGGTCACCATCAACAAAAAACCAAAGACCACAGCACTTCTACAGCAAATATCACAAGAAGAGAAAGCCGTCATCCAGCTTAACCACGGCATACTACTGGAAGCCGCCCGGCACAACTCGATCAAAAGATGGGTCATCAAACGAGTCAAGACCCATCTCACCAACGACCAGATCAGGGAGATGCTAACAAGGGAGAACCGCAAGACCAAGATCACCAGTGCTGAGCGGATCATCGGGAAAAACAACATACCCTCCACAGTTGTCGTCGTAACATCGGAGGGCCGACTGATCCCTCAATACATTACATGGGACAAGAAAGACCAAGTACCAGAGCCCTACATACCGAGAGTGCTGCAGTGTTCCAAGTGCCAGAAGTTTTGGCACACCCGTGCCACCTGCAAGAGTGATGTGGAGGTATGTAGGTACTGCTCTGGTCCCCATCAATATAGTCAGTGCCAGCATGCCAAGAACGACTCGGACTTCAGGAGGCCGAACACCAACAGAAAGTGCGCCAACTGCCTCGGCAACCACGGCGCCAGGTACCTCGGCTGCCCCTGCCATCAAGACAGCAAAGAAGCTATGAAAATCGCCATCAAGTCTAACTTGCCATATAAGGAGGCCAGGAGGCAGTACGAGGCGACCAACCGACTATCCAAAAGCGACAAAGCACAACTGGAAGGCCAACTGAAGGACCTGAGAACACAGTTCAAAAGCATGGAGGAAGATAAAGACAAGACGCAAGAAACCCAGATAACGGCAGTTCAGCGCATACTGGACGAACTGAAGCAAGTCCAGCAGAAGATAGAGCAGGATGTCGCTCGAATGGCCGCCATAAAAGCTGAAACTGACGAAACTCTATCGAGAATTCAAGAAGAAAGAGCAAAAACAGAAGAAACGCTGAAACAAATCCAGGAAGAAAGAGACCAGATAGAACTACTCAAGTCACAGAAAGAACCAGATGATGCAAAGATCCAAACAGAAGACGAAGCACAAGAAGAAGAAATTGAAATCGAACTGGATGAGAACGGATACCCAGACCAAGAGCAATTCTGTAGGGCACTGGCGAATCGCCGCTCCACACCAACATCGAACCATCGAGACGACAGACGAACGGGAAGGTTCGAAGACAACCCAAGACGGGGAAGGGGGAGGAACCACAGGTGGAACGACGACTGGTAGACTCCCTGAAGGAAACAACACCATATGACGGGGTGGGTACACTATAACTCCAGGCCTCAACAAGTGCGCGACTCTGCCCAGACATGTAACACCTCATCAAGACAGGAACGAACAAAATTAGCCAACCAGAAACCAGGAAGCTGAAAACAAGCAGCCCGATCTACGAACGAATCAAAACAAGTCACACAATAAAGGACCCAACTACAACCAAACCGATATAGGCGGTTGAACGGGACCATTCGTAACTAGGAACGGAACGGAACGGAAAGTGCTTGATTTTGCACTTTGTCCAGCTCTTGTAGTGTGGTTTGTGATACCGAACACCACTCAGTTGACCCGTATTCCAGGTGTGGTTGATAAAGTTTGCTAAGTATTTTTCCGCTGGCTCCCCATGTGGTTCCACTTAGCTTTCTCAGGAAGGCTATTTTCCTTCTGGCTTTTGCTACTGCTTTGTTGATGTGCTTTCTCCATGTCAGCCTGCCATCAAATGTTACTCCAAGGTATGTTGGTTCTTTATCTTCTCTTAGGGGTGTTCCATTTATCTGGATGGTCCCTGCCTTTTGTTTTGAAGAGAGGGTAACTAGGGTGGTGCTGCACTTATCAGTGTTTATGCTGACACACCAACTATTTGCCCAAGCAACAAATGTGTCTACAGCTCTCTGTAGTAATCTGGTCGCCACTGATGCATGTTCATTTGTGCTCCATAGAACCAGGTCATCGGCGTACGTTGCCGCTTTAATTCCATGCGGTAGATTAGCAACGAGATCATTGATGAAGATTAGAAAAAGTGTGGGGACAAGACTCCGCCCTGGGGAACACCGTGACGCAGTAGTACTTTCTTGCTCTTTAGTCCGTCTATCTGTACTCGGGCTCTTCTGTTGTGCAAGTATGCTTTCACCCATTTGTACATTCTTCCATTGACTTTGCAGTTTCTCAGTTTATTCATCAGACCTTCTTTCCAGACTTTGTCAAAGGCTTTCTTCAAATCTATCCATGTCGCAAGTACCAGCTTCTTCTCTTGGAATGCATCCTCAATTTCTTGAGAGAGGTAGGTTGTCTGATCTTCCGTAGAGTAGCACTGCCTAAAGCCAGCCTGCTGTGGCACACGGATGTTTATACTTTCAATGTACCACTGCAGTCTGTGATTGATGATGCGCTCCAGTGTTTTGCAGAGACAGCTGGTGAGGCTAATTGGTCTGTAGCTAGAGGCAATGGAACTATCTTTCCCTGATTTTAGGAGGGGTATCATGATTGCTTCTCTCCAGGCTTATGGAACACTGCCTAATATCCAACTATTATTGAAGATCTGCAACAGCTTTGCTTTGGCCTCTGTTCCTAGGTTCCTGATCATTTCATTGGAGATACCATCAGCTCCTGGTGACTTTCTCATTTTCAGTTTTGATATGGCTAGCTCCAGTTCACTGATTGTGATGCGTGCCTCCAGAACCTCATGTACTATTTCCTTCTGTCCTGTATGTTGCCGTGTCTCTCGAATCTCTTGTTGTTTCTCTGGACTAATTTTGATATTGTTATCTTGTGCGAATGAGTCCGCAAAATGGTCAGCTGCTTGCTTTCTTGTTAAGATGTTTCCATCTTTATGTAGTGCAATTTTTGAGTTTCTCCCTGTGCCCTCATCGTTAAGTTGTTTTATTAGCTTCCACGATTTCCTTGTGTCTCTTTTCAAAGTTCAGAGTACTCTGTTTTTTCCTGCCAGCTTTTCCGTCTAGCCTGCAGCTTGGCCCTTTGAAATTTGGCTTTTGCATGCTGAATATTTATTGTGGTGCTCTTGGCTGGGTGTGGCCTCTGCTTGCTTTCTACATACTTCCACATCATTATGCAACTGTTCCAGTTCACTACTCCAGTAGGGTTTATATTGTTTACGGGCTCCTCTTGGTACTGTTTCTCGCGCTGCCTGTAGTATGCATTTCCCAAACTCTTCAACTACTTTATTTATGTCTTTCTCAGTGTTCAAGTTTCTAACCAGTATGCTGGTGCGATTCTTGTACATTGTCCAGTCTGCTTTCTTGTAGTTCCACCTCGAGAGGGTGCTGCTTTCACTTACAAGCTCATTTTCTACAGTTAGAAAGACTGGCCGATGGTCGTTGCCACCAAGTTGTTTCCCAACAATTCGTGTAATGGTCCACTCCAGGTCTGGTGAATGAAAAGCCAGGTCAGGTGTAGTTGTAGAGTGCCATGATCTCGAGTAGAAAGTATGTGGGTCGGACGGCTTGTTAACCAAGATGAATCTATTCTCATCCTGCCAGTCTTCCAGTCTCTCTCCTCTCTGGTCCATATGATCATAGCCCCAACTCTGCGAGTGGCTGTTGAAATCGCCACACACAATCATTTTTCCTGTTAATGGTAGTGTGTCCAGTGCCTGTGGGCGGTTACTTGGACAATAGTAATTGATCAGATGTAGGTCTGTATAGCCTGTTTTAAGTTTAGGTGTCTGATACTCATCCCCTTCCATATAGACTTCGATTTGGGAAGCAGTGATGTTATTTTCTACAAGGGTAAGTATCCCACCTTTTCGCCTGTCCTTTCGGTCAGATCGGTAACACTGGTAGCCTCTGATTTTGAAGGCTATATTTTCGTTGAGGTGAGTTTCTTGCAAGCAACATATGCTTACTTTTTCTTGGTCCAGCTTGTTTTCTAATTCTGTTGTTTGTTTGTTTTTTGCTGACTCCCTCCGCATTCTAGTGCATTATTTTAAGTCTTTGTTTAGTACGGCCAGCCGTTCTATTCTCATGTCCCCTGGCTCCACAGGACATCTGAGAAGGACCTCCAGTAGTTGGGGTTGGACCCTTTCGAGACATAGGGCCCGGCACTGCACCTGCCTGGGGGTCTAAAGCAGGGCGAGCACCATAACTGTTTAGCAGTAGTCGACATATTCCATTTTGCGTAATTGCGTGGCATCCTGATTTCTGTGGTGCGCCTCCTGGCTGGTTGCCTCCGTCTTCAGCACCTTTCCTTTGCTAGAGCAGACTGTGGTCTCACTCGAGGTTAGATGTGTACACACGCACACATGAGTCTGCACATGCATGTATGTGTATACACATCTAGAGCACACTGGATATTTTCCGGCGCAGATACTCGCCGTCGCCCCTTCTCCTGTTAGTAGAAACAGTTCCTCCACGTGAAGGCCAGGAGTTGGACTTTTGTTGCATAGGTTATGTATTCACGAGCCATTGGGGTATTTAAGCAATGTTGGGCGCTCACCCCAACACTGCGCCCCGGCTACATACAGCAACATTTGGAACCTAATAACTATATCTGTCCTTGGAAGTTGCCATTTTAAAATTTACATCGTAAGCATCATTAAGTGCCTTGCCGACTGGCGAAGGCAAGCATGCTACTTTACATATTGCGATCTTCATCGACATTTATCAATGTATGCGTGTTGTCGCCCTTCCGGTCTATGACACAAGACTGTCAAGAATTTATCTCACTGTCTTCCTCTATTTCTTTTTTCCACAAACCTTTCGAGTTGTCGTAATATGTTTCAGTTTTTGTTTTCACATAATGTGGCCAAAAACGATGACTGCATCTTTCTGATGTTTGTGATAAGTTGTCTGTGGAACTTATCTTCCTTGTCCATATTATTCATTTTGGCTGTCCGAAGGATTTTCAGCATTCCAACATACAACCACATCTCCAAAGCTTCCAGGGATTTGTTCACTTATTTAATACTTACATATAGAATTTCTTCTTCTTCTTCTTTGCGTTCAGCCGGAGTGTTTTTTCAGATGTGATTGCGGTGTGTCTAGTTAGGCACCCTTGGGTCGAAACCCTCAGGCCAACACATTCGACTTTTAGCATGCTGTTTTGACCAGGTTAGCATTCCTGAGAGACTCACTTTTGTGGTACCGTCCACATCCTAGCTGGTCAAGTTGGAACAGTCGAGGACTTCGGTCATCCCTCAAGGGAAGGCAGGGACAGACCATAGCATTTTCCGCCATCCAAGGTGGCTTCCATAGTTGCAGGGCCAACACATAACGCCCTGGTGCTGGGCTCACCGAGGGAATCGTCACGTCCTGCTCATGGCTGCTTTAAATCCTCACTTCAATATATTGGGCATTTCGTTCACCACGAGCCGTTCCCGCACAACCCAGACCGGTCTGCAGACGGTATCCACTCAGCGAGTTTTCGGTTCGCACAAGTGCTTGTCTTTGTGCCCATCAGAGCTGTTCCAGGCACGACGGACATTCGGAAAACTACCTAGTCAGAGCTGTTCCGAACAAGAGCGGCATTCGGAAACTAGGTAGTCAGAGTTGTTCCTAGCACGAAAGAAATTTCACTCGGACGTTTTTTGCGTTGTGCCTGATTTATTTGCACCCGTAGGCCAGCACATCCGACTTCAGCAGGCATTTTTACGGGTTAGCCTTCCAGGGGTTTCGAGAGACGTTAGACTGTTTGTGCTGTTATCTCCCACATCTCAGCTGGTCAAAGTAGAACGGTCAACGACAACACGGTAAACCCTCAAGGGAAGGCAGGGGCAGACCATGGGCATTCCCCTGCTATCCAAGGAGGCTTCCATAATTGCAGAGCCGGCACATATTGCTCCGAGACTGGGCTCACCCGAGGAGTTGCCACGTCATGCTCATGGCTGCTTTCATTCCTCACTTCCATGTGTTGGGCATTTCGCTTGCCACTGGTCGCTCAAGCACACACCAGGAACGGTCAGTCTGCGGGCGATATCCACTAGGTAAGCTTTCACTTTGGACTTCGGGCCACGTAATGGATTCGCTAGCCGTGTGTTCCATTTCGTGTTATTGAGACGTTTTTCCACCTTTGTCTAGACTCTCTACGAGGTAGATACAGTTTTCGTAACTATTTTGATTGGGGCTCTTCTTCTACTTTTTTGTACTCGCTCACGAGGTAGGCTACATGTGCTGCCGGCTCAGCACCTTACTTCCGTGCAGAAGTGAGCGAGAAACGGCCAGGCCCTCTCATCCAGGGATCCCTCATATCCCCCAGCTGAGAGCCTTCGGACAAATATCTGGACTGGGCATGTAGCGTGCTCAGAATCTCACCTCCATTTTTCGGTAGGTGGGTATCGACCAGGCTCTCACATCCGAGGGTTTATGGCTTAGAGGCGTTCAGCCACAACCCTCGACAGAGAGCCTTATAGTATGTGTTCGGACCAATAACTTCTGCCTTCGTGCGCCTGATTTAAACTTTTGACTGCTATCCTAAGTCTACCTGCAGAGCAGTAGGTTGTGTCTCGCTTAGTCTGGCCCCTATCCCATAAGCTGTCCGATATGTAGTTTTCTTCCATCGACAAGCACATGGGGTCAGTGGGACACGCAAGCTCCCCCACCACGGCAAGGTGGAGACACATCGGGGGAGATACAGAATTTATTCTGTAAGGCGTGGACTGACCCTGACCTTGCAACCAGCAGAGTTAGAATCGACTAGCCTCTCCAAGGAGGGGTGAAAAGTGAAAATTACTAGTCTGTCGATGACCCGCATACTACACAAGTCAACCCCACCTCCACGTGGTGTATACCGGGAAACCATGACCGCGAGGTCATGGGCCAACAGGGCTCTGGTTCGCCAGGATTTTTTACCTAAACCTGCGAATGACCTAGCAAGCCGGGATTTTCAGGCTGCTCATAAAAACACTAAGAAATATAATCGGACTGGCCCAAATGGATATATACCCGGCAATGTAAAGAAACACATCGACACCGCATAGTACGAGATGAGATGAGATGAGATGAGATGAGATGAGATACAGAACGCAAAACGCACAGAGGGATTCTCAAATTGTTCAGTAGGCTTCTTGAAAACTGTGAGTTATTTGTGAGTGGTAAGGTTGAGGTGTCGTTTGCACACTACATACGTTAAACCCCTTAGAGGCCTCTTACAACACGCCTTGTACGATCAGGGTCAAGGCAGTTCCATGGTGGATACTGGGTTTGGGTGTGAAGTGTTAGACCTTCACATATTATACTCAACCACGTAATTGGATGAGTGGCCATTTCCCTTCCTCGCACTCTTTCCTCCCAAACAATTCCCAGAAAAGTCTGAAAAACATCTGGTATTCATTCTTTATAGGTCTGGTCGACGACTAAAGCGGTTCTTGAGGCATCGCGGTTTATAAAATTCCCTTTAAATTGTGTTGGCTGCTGCAGGGTTATCTGGCATAATGATAACATAAGCTCGAATAGAAACAGTCCAGACGTGCAGACAACTGTTCCGCAATGAAGCAACGGAACTTGAATAAAAGGACTCACTAGAACGCTGGCAAACAATTTGATGCGGCTACGTTTATTAGCCGATATTCTTGAGCAGTATTCAATCAGGTAATTAATACATTTCATTAAATTCCGATCGAGTCTGTAACTGCCAGACGGGACGATCGTAAGAAAACATCAATGATAAATATTCAACTATTGACTATACTAGCTACTGAGAATTATCACATCATTAGTATTGCAGTCCTTCATTTCTTCTGTCCATCCAAGGTTACCGAAGTGTCCTTCTGGTACGACGTGCTCACTCTCATTTCTAGATTCGGCATCTGTCCCAACCTCTTGATCCTGATATATAAGCTGCCATGGTTCTACTTTCTAATATATCTTAGCCATGAATAAAGTTGCCCTGCCAGAAAATATCTCAATATATTGGAGATGACTTGACTGTGCTGCTTCTCCAGTCCAGCTCTATGATCTCAATGCCGTAGCTAGTGACAAACAAAACTGACGTGATCTTCGTTCTACTTCAGATGCCTGTTTTTATGTATCTTTTGGTTCGGGAGTTTTGCTCCCTCTTACTTTTGCGTCATTGGCTCCGCTACGACTTGGCAGTGGCACACGGATACATATCCCATATGTCCTGGTCTCTTTCCGCAGGGTGGCATGCCGAAAGTGTCGCACAAAGCACGAACTCCGTATTCTCTGTGACGACCCCAGGAGTCCGAGAAAATGCACTCGTGAACCGAAAGACGTAGCCCGGAATCGAACCAACAACTTTCGGAGCGCGAGGCAGACGGCTTGACCACTTCGCCACGGATTTAACTCGTGTGTGTGCTGTAGTACGTGCGTGCTGGTGCGTGCGTACGTACGTGTGTGTGTGTAGTGTGTGTGGTGTGTGTGTGGGTGGGTGTGTGGGTGTGTGTGTGTGTGTGTGTGTGTGTGTGTGTGTGTGTCGTATTTGTCTTTGTTATTCTATTGTAAGTCGTGGATACGCAATGCTTAGCAATGTTGTCTGCCGGCTGTTGATCATGTGCTGCAATCCCAATGAAGGCGGGGAGACTTTTCAATGATCTTGTCTCCAAGCTCGACCCAGTCTAAAACTGGTATCAGAATATTTCCTTGGGGATTAATGCCGACCCGTGTGCTATTGACTACATAGTCCATCGAGTGCCGATTAGTCTAATTATATATAAATTTACTGAGCATGTGATCATCATCATCACCAGGTGCAATGCCGGTTGGTGTAGGCGTTCATGGCACTCTACAGATCTCGGTTGTTGGTTTTCTGGATCAACTCTGCTGATGATATTCCTCTATGCCACCGTCCCAGTCTATCCAGCATCATTTCTTTTGGTCTGCCTCTGCCTCTCTTCTTATCGATCTTTCCAGTTGTCACGATGTTCTCCAATGCCTCTCTTCTCATCATGTGACCAAGGAAAGCTTTTGTCTGTTTCTGATGTTTGCATATAATGTTTTACATTCATTAGCCTCTTTCATGCAGTTGTTGTTAGTTACTGTGGCAGTCCAAGAAATTCGCAACATTCGTCTCAGTTATGATTTTGCCTTCAGTGACTGGATGATGGTCTGGTGTCACCTGTGGCTCGTGACTGTTGTAGCGTAACGTATTCTACTAGGAAGTAATATAGATCAAAGTAGATACTAAATAGACTTCTACGAATAGAGAATCTAACCACTGTTGAAGAAGCGATCAAATGGCTCGCAATTCTAGAAGAATGATTTTCAAAGTCCCAGAATGGATCACTACTTCTAACAAGTGCAAGGCGGAAAGTTATGATGACCCACTGTACTAACAACAGAAGACAGTATGTCAAATTATTCCTGCTAACATGCCTGGATGAAAAATGATCCCCCACCGTCTAATTCATTCTCACACAACAGGAGATAAGACAGATTTATAAGTATAGATATAATCCTTTCACTCGTCACACAATCTGATGCTATTAATCTACTGTGATAATGACAAAGTCTGGTTGTTATGTTTACAAGTACACAGAAAATATTTTATTGCTAATAACACTGCGTGAGACCCACGGAGAACTCACTGACACATAAGAGATACGCAGATCTCTGATAAGTCTACTAGGATGTTATATTCTATGGTAAAGTTCATTTGGTGGAGATGCTTAATCATTTACTAGTATACTCGGCCAATAGCGGACAAATGTTTTGTGAATGCTGTGCAGTGGCAAACGGGTTGTTAGCCACTTATCTGGTTATCCTTGGCCTCCTGGATGGTAAGCTGAAAGTTGTGGACTGGTTAGTGGTATGGACTCCACTCTCTGCTGCATCAATGTGAGTGGTGCGTAGCTCAATCACCGGTCGTGACTACGGCTACTGTTGATCAGGGTGTAGACTCTGCGAATGACAGTGAGAAGATGTGAATAATCCTTCTAGAGTTGTAAATTCTTTTGGCCATGTCATAGTCCTGCATGGCCTACATGTCTCATATAATTTTTGATAGCATGTACTATCTTAATTTACATATTTTGATTCCTTATCTGAAATCTACAACAGCGCACTGATCTAATGAAAACAGCACACAAATGATATTCTATTCTCTTTGCTGATATTTAGATCAAACATGTACAATCACTTAAATGCTCTACGTCAAAGACCACATTCCTAAAATATATACATATTCTAAGTCATGATTAATCATGGAAACATGAACCACAATTCACATAATGAATTAACAGTACATATTATCGGATGACTTCAATGGAATGGAAAAACTCAGATGCCACAACTACGACGTCACCATATACATTAACAAACCATTAAATCTATGAAACAACATATGTCGTTTTCCAAGTATGGAAACACTCAAACTATACTCCATACGATGAATTAATATCACATATTATTTGATGAATTAAATAGATTAAATGAAATCACATACAACAACTATAACGTCACGATGTACATGATTGAACCATTAAATCCATGAAACACAACAAGTTCACATAAAGATTTATGAGTTGTACTACTAGCAATAGTCTTCCTTATTTTTATTAAAACATATAATTAATTATCCAGAAGGTTTCTTAGCTAGGTTGAAGATTACTTTCACTATACACAAGAACAATATTAGGGTTGGAGAATTCCCCCAGGGTTTGAACTTTGTTGAGTGGGCCATATTGGACCACATGGTAGTAATACGACTATGGGCAAGATAAAGATTAATAAATAATAATTAATTGTAACTTATTTACTCTCTGAACTAATTCCTTCGACTAATATGTATATTAACTAGAGAAATACGCTAGTTCCGAAGTTGAGCACATAATTACTATATCTTGACTCTAATCGTCTACTGACTAACTCAGGTGTCGTTCCGTCGGTGAATACTTAATTTTTGCCAATCAAGTAATGCAATTTAGCCCTGCTTTTAATGCCACATGTGACGAGCTTTGCGTTTCCCCTTGTCGGCAAGCCACATGGCACAAACCTGGTACTAATTTTAGTATTAGTTAACTAACACTAGTTTTAATTAAAAGTATCTATTATAGATCGACATGGCCTTTAGATTTCGCCGGCATATCGACACACACAGAAAAATGTTAACAAAATTATTCTGAACTCACCCTGCAACTTGGTTTGATCGGACCTATCGGGTGAGAAGTGGCACTGGCTTTTCTATGGTGATTAGAAATTGTACGGCTTAACAAGAGCCAGAAAAAGGTCTAAGACACAGACAGGTGTTCTATTTTAGCCAGGGGACTTTGCCAATCCTTCACCTGTCCAGTACTGAGATCAAAATGGCAGAAGTCAGGGTTCTACTAGAAGTTAACTTCCTTTGCAGGAGAGTTCCTGTGGCCAAATTAAATTCACAGCCAAACTGAATATAACATTCAGCCTGACGTGATTTATTGGCGTGTAAACAAACTCTACACTACATCTACTTCTAACTGATTAGAAGAAACCGTATTTTAGCTCTCTCTATAGTTGTATGTATATAAATACACTGAACACTGATGATCTTAGTTAATATATGGATATATAGATAACAATACAAAATAATACATAAATATATAAGTGGGGCTTTCTGAGTGCTATCCCAATCTAATAAAAACGATGTGGGAGTTTGGCCACCTCGTCACAACTGTCCCTACCGGGCGAGGATGCCCGAAGACAGCCATTGACGTCGTTTACTGCCTCTGAAATGTGTTTTGTCATGAAGTATTGGAAAGATAATGTGGTGGTTTCCCCTTGCCTTCCACATCCGCATGGAGGTTTGTTACCTCAGCCTTTGACAGCCATTTCCGACTGTCACTACTAGTGAGTGCCCTGCTCTGCAGAGCTGCAGAGCTGTCCACTTATCTCGGTAGATACACGGTCGTGTTTGAATCTAGCTGTAGGATAAACTGACTTTGGCTTGCCAGCATATGATGCTAGACTCATATTTGTATAAGCCAATCGGCACACGGTGAGTGATGTGGTCAGTGTCAAACCAGCAATCTCTACTACCCGATATATAATTATATTAGGCTAGCGCTACGTACCCAGGCAGTCCATAAATAAACACACATAGTATTGTTTGGCGCTCAGAGAAGGAGAAGAAGGAAGTAGAGATTAGATGATGCACTAGACAACATAAAATTTGAAAGCCGTAGTTACCGACCGGGATTCGAACCTGTCACCTCCAAATGATGACAGCGCCTCGCTGCAGGAACAAGTGTACTTCGACGCGTGAACTGGACTGTCTAGTTGGTCATGCGTCGAAGTACACTTGTTCCTGCATCGAGGTGCTGTCGTCATTTGGAGGTGACATTTTAGAATCCCGGTCTGTAACTATGGCTTTCAAATTTTATGTTGTCTAGTGCGTCTACATATGTTTCCAATCTCTACTTCCTTCTTCTCCTTCTATGAGCGCCAAACAATACGTGAGTTTATTTATGGACTGTCTCAGTGGCCTCAAAGGATTAATACCTACTGTAATACGTACCCAGACAGCAGCGATAACGTAGTCACTAGACGCTCGTCTGGTGATCCGGCAGTCATGAGTTCAAATTCTAAAGTTCGGAAAAGGAGTGGATGTTTAAAACTGACTTTGACTCCTAGAATGACCATGTCTAAAATTATTACATGAAATACAGGGTGTATTTTTAATGACTGTGAAGTGTTTGAAAATATTGCCGGTCCACGTTTTGTATGTACCTATTATATTGCATGAACTTTAAAGAGGGTGAATACAAAACTTGGACCTGCAATATTTTCAAACACAGTCGTTAAAAATACTCCCTATACCTTGGGAAGTCAAGTCTGCCGGTGTTATACCGACCACATCGTCTACCGGGTGATGATTGATGTATGAAAGTATGAATCTAGCACCATATACCCAGTACACATTCAGGCGTGTACAAGGGTCCTTTACTCATACCATATATCCACAACGCCTCATTGAGGGAAAATGAGTCTCTTAGTTACCGGCCGTTATTCTACCCTTCTCATTCCGAACTATTATATAGGTTTCACCTTTCAATGGGAAATGTCATTCGCTTCCCGTATAATAATTCACTTAATGTTGTTTTCAAATTTCCGTTATGAATAATGTATTACTGTCACAATCGATCGATCGTGAATAAAGTGCAAGATGACATAGCATACAGTCTTGATCACGCAATCACAATTGCAAGACGCTAAGATGATGTAACTGAATATCATTACCATAAAAGCACAACACGTGTGCAAGCAGTTTTGAAAAGCCACCTTTGAATGTAAGGCATTGATAAGTGGCTACTGACAGAACTCAGTGTGTACTAAGGTTTTCGATGTTATCCACGCTTTATATTTTTGTTCCCTTTTTTCAAGGACTTTTGTACATGATTTGTTCCAGATGCAAGCTGCTGCCTATAGTTTTTCGTATTCATCTTATCTAAGGACTGTTGAGATAATAAATCATTCATTAGTTCTTTTATTTCTGAGATATCGTACACATGTTTCAAAGAACAGTTTTAACATACGGCTGCGAATTCTTGACAATAGATAAACAGGCGGAAAAAGGGTCATAGAGCCCTTAGAAATGTGGTTTTAAAGAAGAGTGCTATAAATTCATTGGACTTGCGAAATTAGCAATATGGACATTTTGAGAGAAGCTAAGTCGCAAAGACAGCTTACCACAAACACCAGAAAGAGGCAGTCATCATTTTTGCCACATTATGAGAAGACAAAAACTGAAAAATGTTGTGACGACCGGAATTATTTGTAGAAAGATCGATAGAGGAAGACAGAGAGGAAAATTCTTGACAGTCTTGTGTCATGGCGCGGAAGAAAGTCAACACATTAATTGATGTATGCTTTCTAAAATCGCAATTTGTGGAGAAGCATGATCGCCCACTTCAGCCGGAAAGGCACTTCATGATGATGATCTTACATTGCATTGATTTTCATAGTTATAATGTATTATGCATGTCTCGATCTTAAACTTAATGTTAGTTATGAGCAGATGATGATCTGAATATTCATCTGCACTTCCAAAAATAAAATTTGCATCATGTAGAGATTGTCTAAATTTCTTTTTAATACAGACAGGTACAATCTGACCGTTTGTACAGGAGATCTGGTGATACCCACCTTGCTATATGTATTTTAATGTGGAAAAGCACTTACGTCTATGACATTTTCTCAAGCAAAGATTTATTAATATTTCCGATACCTCTAGTCCGTGTTTCCCTCCATGATTTCTATATAACCCATTGTATCTCATTATATCTTCGTAATTAGGTCACCCATCAAGATGTTATGGTTGCCATTTTTCTAAGTAGCCGTAATACTTTGAAGTTTCAAGTAAAACCCCTCCTTAACTGATCGTTGTCATTTGTTAGTACACAACACAGGATCATGTTCGTTGTGTCTTTCTTTTTGTGGTTCTAGGTGTTGCTGTCAGTGTTGCCATTTTGACGCTTTTCGCACCAAATTTTGTGCTTTTTCAAGTCATTTGGTGCCAAAATGTTGCAGTTGGCGCGGCCGCGCGAATGTGGTGCTTCACAATTTTATTTTATTTATTTTTTTTTTGGGGGGGGGGGGGAGGGTGCTCTTTTGAGGTGAGTAAAAATTACTTTAAAATCATTTTGGGAACACTAAAAAGCCGAATTTGAACTGAAGCGAGGGAGTAAAACAGTCTTAGTAAGTTACCGCGCAATATTCAACTAATTTAACTCCCTTTAATACGATTTAGCTAAAAGCCAACGCCATCTTGCAAGACAAGTGCAAACGTCAATATATTAGCTTGTAATCCAGTTCATAATTTTGAGGCGTCTACATTATCTTTTTATTTACGCTCATTTTTGTTTCACTATGAGCAAGAAATATTCTCAATATTTCAGAGAACAGTGGCTCAGTGACTCGAGATTTCAAAAATGGTTGTTAAAGGTAGAAGGGGATAATACTAAGCGTTTTTGCAAACACTGCAAATGTTCAATGGCAGATATTGAGAGGCACAAGGAAACGAAACATCAGAAAGCCGAACAACCATTCAGTACACAAAGACCAACAACAATTGCATTTGACGAACTGAAAGATGATGTCATAGAAACAGAAGGATGCATGTCTTTGTTCATAGCTGGCCATTGTTCGCTTCGCGTTGTTGACCATTTAAGTGAACTCTGCAAAGTACACTTTGGTGATAGCAAAGATTGCAAGAACTTTAAGCTTAGGAGAACTAAGTGCAGCGCAGTTATTTCAAATGTGTTTGCACCATATTTCACAACATACTTGATAGCTGATATTGGCAAAAGTAAATACAGCTTATTGATTGATGAGAGCAATGACATTTCTGAAACTAAGCTACTTGGAGTAGCTATTAGGTACTATTCAGAGACAAGAAAGCAGTTTGTGGTTACTTACTTAGACTTAGTTGAAGTGAGTGGCTGCAACGCGCAGGCAATATGCAATGCGTTAAAAGATTGTTTAAACAAGAATGGACTTGAGTTGCAAAGACTAGCTGCACTCGGCACTAACAATGCATTTGTCATGACAGGTGTAAACAATGGAATGTATACAAATTTAAAATCCGAAGTTACTCATCTGGTACTAGTTAGGTGTGTATGTCATTCCCTTCAGCTGGCAGTGTCACAGACTGCAGCTGCTTGTCTGCCCAGGAACATAGAGTTCATGATTAGAGAAACATATAACTGGTTTTCTCATTCAAGTTTTCGTCAAGCAACCTACAGAGAGCATTTTGCTTCAATAAATGATAGACGACATCTGCCGAAGGCTGTTCAATTAAGGCCAGACACGATGGATGTCCATTCAATCTGCTATTTTCGGAATATTGCAGCAGTGGGTCGAGCTCAGAGCTCATTTTTAATATAGCAAGACTCAACAAGCGCTGTTATGCAACAAACCTTCCATTCTATGTTTAGCGATATGAACAATTATGTGTTTCTCATATTTCTGAAGCATATTCTACGAAAAGTTCAAAGGATGAATAAGAAATTCGAAGCAGATATACAGGATCAAGCAAAACTACTCAGCAATCCTTGTCGAACTCACTGATTCTATCAGTTCAAATATTGATATTCCTGGGGGGGGGGGGGGGGGGGGGGGAAATAACAAAAAGTGATGCTATTCAAGATTATTTAGAATCCTAATCCCAATCTAGGTTACGAGTTCGAGAAAGAAATAGCAGGTTACAAGTTTCCTGATGAGAAAGAAATTCGTGGAAGGTGCATAAGTTTTTAATAGAGCTGTTGACACAACTGCGTTTACGTTTGCCGGATAACGTTCGAGTGTTGCAGTCCATGTCATATCTTAGTGGAAGTGAATGTCTACAGCCAATGAAGCCCTGTATATTGGATCTTGCTAAAATGTTTGTAGAAGATGCAGCTACTCTTATCAGTATCGATTTCCAGTGGAGAAAACTGCATCATATGCAGTGGACTCAGACCTCTGACACACTTGGACTGTGGGCAGAAATATTTACCTCATACAGGAATGCCACCGGTGAAAATCATTTCCAAGATCTCACAGATTTAGCTTTAACTGTGCTAATTTTACCTTAATCTGATGCAGACGTGGGGCGTATTTTCAGTCAGATGGGAGTTATAAAATCAAAATTGCGGAAACAGACTGAGCATCAAGAGTTTGACAGTTGTTTTGACTAGTGGATATGGAATGAGAAGATATGGAAAATGCTGTCATGATTATAAACTAACTAAGGATATTCTACGAAAATTTGGATCACAGGAGGCATATACACGTTTCTTTCAATCATCACCATCATCATCATCATCATCATCATCATCATCATCATCAGCATCATCATCGCAGGAGCAAACAGAACAGGAAATAGCTACAGAAACTGAAGAGGAGTTGTCTTGACTGGGAATTGGCAGATCTGGAATAAACTTCATTCTAACATTCAGTGATAATAATAAATTATAATGTGCTACCTTGTTACATTTGTAATAAAAACCGTTGGTGCTTTTTTGTTTCCTGTGCTTTCCCCAAAAAATAATTGGTGCTTTTTTGGGTCGATTTTGGTGGTTTTTCTTCTAAAGGAGATGGCAACTCTGGTAGCTGTTACTATTTTAGAGCTGACTGATTTTCCGTCTATTAGTGTCGAATCTGCCTTTAGATATCATTTGATCTGCTCCGTCATTGTACGTGTAATTTTCGTCTGTGTATTAGAAGTGTATAGTCTGCTCCGTTTCAACTTGTTCCACATAACTCTAATATACTGATCTTAACATGGTTCTTTTTTTTCTATCGCCTGTGTTATCTTTTCCAACTCACACACAGTTCTAACATTGCATTGGCCAATTCTGGAGAAATAAAGTAAGTCAGCGATCCAGGCTTCTTACGGCGTTCTCTGCATCGCGCCGTACCTATTCTAGAAGAATCTCTTTTCCCTTCGTTGGCTAAGCTTTTCTTGTTTTCTTATCTATAATGCCTTGTTGAGCAGCTAAAGTTTTGTACGTGATGGAGTAGACAGCTCAACTACAAGCCATCCGTATTCGCAGTATACGACATGCGTGTGGTTTATAATGATATTATTTTCCAATTTCCTTCATAGCCCCAGTAACACACGGCGAAAAGATTAGTTAGCTGTAAATGGATATATTACAATTCACAAATAGTAATCCGAGTATCAACTTAAAAGAAAAAAACGTTTACATGAAACCGGAAATCAAAATTAAACCTCAAATCGACATCTGAGAAACGAAATTAGAATGAAACACGGCAGACATTTTTTATTGTATTTTATTTTCCAGTTTGTGTTTCTTTGAAAAAGACAGTGTTCGAAACGATCGGTGTTATTTACATGTGACTTTCGTTTGTCGAGCCTTTTACTCACATTTTATGTCCACACGTTTACACATGGCTCTACACTTATCACTGTTTAACATATACCACTGTTTAACATATTTATCACTATTTAACATATACCACTGTTTAACATATTTATCACTATTTAACATAAAGCAAACATACGAAACTTAAAATCTTCAACTCTTGTGTGGTTCCAGTGCCAACGTATGGATGTGAGAGTTGAGAACAAGTGTCTTAGAAAAATTCTAAACCTCCACTGGACAGATTTCAGAACCAATAAGCAAATGAGACAAGAGACTAAGCAAGACATTATATCCAATTTTATAAGAAAACGCCGTTGGAACTACATTGGACATGCACTCAGAATGGACAAGACAAGACTACCCAACCAAGCCCTCTTATGGTCACCAGTAGGGAAAAGAAAACGGGGAAGACCAAGAGAGACCCTGCGTAGATCCATCATCAGAGAAGGCTCATTCAACGCCAAGTGAACATCCAGGATCTGCAACAGGTAGCAGCGAACCGCCAGACATGGACAGTCATGACTTCTGTCCTTTGCGCCGCCTTAGGCTCAAGAGGAAAGACTAACTAACTGTTTAACATATCACACCAAGTGGTTTGTGTTCATGCACATGATTACTTTAAAAACGAAACAATTAGCATATTAAATATTTCCAATACTTGGAATTAGTTGCTGTGGTGTACCTTTCATGTTTTTATTTCACATGTCTATACAAAATATTTCTGCATCTGTGGTTTAGGAGTTAGTGAACGCAGTTTCACAGCTCCCCGACATATCGGATCAAGAGTTCAAAATCAGCCGCATTCGATTTAGATGCAGATCACTTTGGTTGATTTCGATGGTATGAGAGTCGGCCGTTCAGAAATCAATGTCACATTACTTAACGTAATATTGCCTAGTAATTCACAGCAGCCACTAAACGATAGGGTTGATTACGACGTCATTTAAAGGATATACAAGTAACATGTTTATACACAAAAATATATACGTAAAGTTTTGTCATTTGTAATACATTATGTGTTATAATTTCATTCATTCATTCATTCATTCATTCAGTAGCATGTCCTTTGCAGAACCTCGCTCCCATAACAACCTTCCGGAAAACCTCTCGAAAACCATAAGCAAGATGTCCCGCGTCCGATACACCCATCTGGAGATCATCCGCCACATCCTGCACTCATCCTCTCTTCGGCCTTCCTCTTCCTCTCTTCCCAGGCATATAACCCTCCATTATTGTTCTCTCTAAACTTTTGTGACGTTTCAAGTGACCAAAATATTTCAATTTTCTTTGTTTTATCGTTTTTAATAGCCAACCTTCTTCAATATTCAGCTCTTGAAGTATTGATGCATTTGTTCTTTTCTTTACCCAAGATATTCTTAGAACTCGTCTATAACATTTATATTCAAAGGCATTTATGCGCTGCTCAGCTTGTTTAGTAAGTGTCCAGGTCTCACAGGCGTATGTTGCAATGGGAAAGATGCATGCTCTTAAAAATCTAATTTTTGTAGTTCTGTCTGTCCCATTCCATAATTTATTCAGTTGTTTTAGTCTTTGAAGAGCAATTGATAGTCGTCGTTTAATTTCTTTCATTGTGTCACCGTTGTTGGTAATCAATGACCCAAGATATTCAAAATTTTCCACCACCTCCAATTTTTCCTCATTAACATATATTTCTTTCTCCATAGTGGTTTTATCTGTATGCATTATCTTTGTTTTTGCAATGTTAAGATACAAGTTGTGATTTTCACTATTCAATTGGGTTGAGGCTATTAGGTTTTCTATACCAGTCTGTGTTGTGGATAGCAATACTGTATCATCAGCATACCGAATCTCTGGTATGTCAAGACCACCGATATTTAGGGCATCATATAGCTCCCTATTTATATCATCTCTTACATTTCTCATTATATTTTCGGCGTACAGGTTAAACAAATAGGGGGACAGCACACATCCTTGACGGACTCCTTGCTTGATGTCAAACCAATCTGATGTCTCGCCATCTATTCTAACCGCTGCTTGTTGGTCTAGATAGAGCATTCTTATGAGTTGTATTACATGTGGTGGAAAGCCCATATTCCTCATGATTTCCCAAAGTTTCTGATGTTGTACACAGTCAAATGCCTTTGAATAATCCACAAAACATGAGAATAGGTTTACATTAAATTCTCTGCACTTCTCTATTATTAAATGCATATTGAGAATGTGATCTCTTGCTCCTCTTCATTGTCTAAATCCAGCTTGAACCACGTTAATTTCTTCTTCCATTTTCTTACGAAGTCTTCCCATTATGATTTTTAGTAGAATTTTACTTGCATGACTGAGCAGGGCAACAGTTCTATAGTTGGTGCATAATTTCAGGTTGCCCTTTTTTGGTATTGGAATGAAGATAGTTCTCTTCTAATCTTTTGGCCATATACCATATTTCCATATCTTTTTACATAATGCGTGATAGATTTGTATGCTTTCTTCTCCTCCCGCTTTAATTAGCTCAGCTGGTATCTCATCACATCCAGGTGATTTACCATTCTTCAGGTTCTTTATGGCCCATGCAATTTCATCTGATGAGGGTTCAGGTTCTGTCTCTGCTGTCGTTGGCTCATGTATCTCATTCATATCCTCACTGTCACTCATATCATACATTCCACTGCAATACTCCTGCCATCTTTCTAGAATTTGTCTAGATTCTGTTAAGGTATTTCCCATCTTGTCACAGATAACATTCAATTGAGGTTGAACATTTCTTGTCAATAACTTCATTTCTTTGAACATTTCGTAATCTCTTCCAGTCTTATGATATTGCTCTATTCTGGTACAGCAATCTTGTATATATTGATTTTTGTCCTTTCTTGTGTTCTTTCTTATTTCTCGAGTTAAAGATTTATACTTCATCCTGCTGTTATCGGATTCACCTCCTTTCTGTTTCAGTTCCCTTCGTTGTTTTATTAATTCTAACGTGTCTGATGTAATCCATGGCTTAAGTTGCTTTTTCTTGGTCGGAATTAAATCTTTGGCTGCAGTTATCAAGATATCTCTAGCTTGTACTGCCAGTTCATCAGGTGTCATTTCCTCTTGTACAGACATCAAGACCCCAAAACGATTCCTAACTTCTACAGTGTATGCATCTGGTATTTTTGTGAGATCAAAACGAAGTGGCCTTGGTCCTCGGGTAAGCTTTTTGAGTTGTAATTTCAGATCTGCTTCTAATAACTGATGATCCGTATCACAGTGTGCACTTCGTAGGGTTTTTGCAGATGTTATGCTTGATCTCCATCTTCTTTGTATTAAAATATAATCTATCTGATTTTTGGTAATACTGTCCGGGGACTTCCATGTGAAGAGTCTTCTTGGGTGTTGTTTAAAAAGTGTGTTGGCTATCATTAACTCATTTTCTGTGCAAAATTCAATTAATTTGTCACCTGCATCATTTCTGTTTCCCAATCCAAATTTTCCTAAAACGTGTCTCACATTTTCAGCTCTTCCTGTACCTACTTTTGCATTAAAATCTCCCAGTATTATTGCTATATCATTATGACCAATCTTATTTAATGTGTCTTGCAGTGTGTTGTAAAAATCTTCAATTTCGTCCTCTCTGCTGTTGAAATAGGTGCATATATTTGTACGAGTATTGCGTTTTTTGGACGGCCTTTAAGTATAATAGTGAGGATTCTATCACTAACTGGGTTATATCCCAGTAAAGCTTTTGCAGTTGTTTTATCTAAACAAAATGCCACTCCACTCTGGCCTCCGACGTCTCTACCAGAATAAATGAAAAGACTTCCATTTTCAGTTGTAAAATGTCCCTTGCCTTTCCAGCGATGTTCACTAATTCCTAAAATTTGAATATTTAACCTCTCAATCTCATCACATACTACTCTAAGCTTCCCCTCATACAGACTTCTCACATTCCACGCTCCTATGTGTTATAAATAGTAAACTTAATACAAATTTATCACTGTGGATTATGTATAGAATGAATTTTTACTCTTTTAAGAAAATCTGGATTTGAAAATAACTTTGTTTTTATTAAAGACGTCAGTGGATTGCTTCGTTTTTATGGCATGGAGTCGCGTCTAAATAAGTTGGTAAATACAATTGTCTTCACTGATATTCAATAGCTACATGGCTGTGTGTGTGTGTGTGTGTGTGTGTGTGTGTGTGTGTGTGTGTGTGGGGGGGTGTGTGGGTGCGTGCGTGCGTGCGTGCGTGCGTGTGTGTGTGTGTGTGTGTGTGTGTGTGTGTGTGTGTGTGTTTTCTCACAGCTATTCACCCCCTCTTATAAAAGGCAGACGGAAAAACAAAATTCAGGGAGTGTTGAGATAACAGCACGATTGACAGCTATAGACACAAAGAATTCCTACCTGTCATCTTCATGTGCAGACGGCGTTAAGGGACAATTGTGTCTGGCTGGTTATATGGCACGATCATCTACGAGTCTCTAGGTCTTTCTTGACAACAGGCGGATGCACTAACACTCAACCACGAAAACATTATAACGCTGCTCCACAGAGCCAGCGTGTAGAAGATGCTGGTTTCCTACACGTGAGCGTCGACTTAACCCAACACTCGAACAGGCCCAGGATAACACTGACATACACTGGTTTACACAATACAAGCAGGAAGAAGCATGGACAGGGCCGATTTCACCAATGCAGTACGGACCGACTCCGTGGCGAAGGTGTTAAGGACGCAGTTCGTAATCCAGCAATCCGCATTCGACACACAGCTGCAGGCGATTTGGCAGCAGACCGCCTTGAGTTGGTATTTTATGAAATGGTATGGGTACTGGTCGTTCAGAAAGCAATGGCAAACTACTGAACGTAAACTTGCCCAGGAACCATGAGAGATCAAAAAATGATGTATTGACTGCTACATCCTGTTAAAGATATGCAATACTAATTAAAAGTACAACCCAGCTGACCGATACCGACGATTCTAACGCCAATTCTGTTACATGAATTCTTAGTCACACCTGGCTAAGCACGGCATTGCCATCTTCAGGGGCGAGAGGGGAAACATTAAAACCAACAGCCCACAGGAACAGTGAGTAGACATACTTTGAGATGGCTGCTGCATCGAGAGGCTGAGCACATATAGCAATGCCCAATGTTCGGAAATGTCGATCGTGATAACATAACTGATATAGTGTGTTTATCACGGGATAACATAACTGGTATAGCCTGTTTATCACGAACAAGAAAAAGATGTTGCATATGAATTGTCTCTGTAAAACTTATGTCATGCAAAGTTCTTTTATGGTATTATTTTTTTTTTATTTCAACTTGTTTGTTGTTACTTTTTGTTGTTCTTAATTCCAACTTGCTTCATGCGATTTTTTTTTATTCCACCTTGTTCCATTCGGTATCTCCGAAAATCATGTGAAACTTTTAGCAAACATTTCATCACACTCGATTAACGTTTCTCGGTTTTATTTTATGCGGGATACTTGATTAGTTGTACTTTTAAGAGATAATCAATTTCTTTTGCTTTAGTCATTGTTACATGAAACCACACTGTCCTTGCTCACTTTGTCCGAGTTGTTTAGTGTTGCCTCTGTCATGCATTATATTAATTTATTCTGTTAAACGAATTACAGCACTTGCTGTTCTCTCTGGCGGTGTTTCATTAACTCACTTTGTCCGAGTTATTATATTCATGTTTTCTGTCTCTGACTGATAGTACATTATAGTACTTTATTCCAGTTATTACTTTAGTTTCCTCTATCGCTGATAGGTGATAAATTACTGTAGGTTGTCAATTTAGGTGTTTCATTAACTCATTTTGTCCCAGTTATTACTTTAGCTTCTTTTGTCTCTTAATAGTTTTACATTAGCTTACTTTGACCGAGTTTTCACCTTTTTTTTTTTCTGTCTCTAACCATTGTTACTTTATCTTATTTTATTCGAGTTATCACTTTCCTTTCTTCTGTCTCTAGACATTGTTACATTGTCTTACTTTGTACGAGTTATCACTTTCATTTCTTCTGCCTCAAACAGGTGTTATTTTAGCTTATTTTGTCCCAGATGTATCATGATCATGTTGCATCCTAATATACCTGGCCCCCGATGTCTGCCTATGTGAACTTCTAGTACCAGTCCCGCACACCCCTTGCAGATGGAAAGGTAATATCTACAACACATTGACGGTGGGGATGGCACATCGGTACTGAGTCGGCAGGACAGTCTCTACACCAACATCACTTCGATAAACGCAAGTCTTTTTAGGGCTCTAACGACTCGATCGCATATTCATTGGATTTAAAGAGTTAAAACAGTCTTTCGTGTGATTTATCAATCGACCCACCAAGATCAACACAGTCACAAATAGACACAGATAAACACAAATAGATAGACATAAACGAATACAGACACAGATAGACACAGACACAGATAGACACAGACACAGATAGACACAGACACAGATAGACACAGACACAGATAGACACAGACACAGATAGACACAGACACAGATAGACACAGACACAGATAGACACAGACACAGATAGACACAGACACAGATAGACACAGACACAGATAGACACAGACACAGATAGACACAGACACAGATAGACACAGACACAGATAGACACAGACACAGATAGACACAGACACAGATAGACACAGACACAGATAGACACAGACACAGATAGACACAGACAGACACCGATAGACACAGACAGACACAGATAGACACAGACAGACACAGATAGACACAGACAGACACAGACACAGATAGACACAGACACAGATAGACACAGACACAGACAGACACAGATAGACACAGACACAGATAGACACAGACACAGATAGACACAGACACAGATAGACACAGACACAGATAGACACAGACAGACACAGATAGACACAGACACAGATAGACACAGACACAGATAGACACAGACACAGATAGACACAGACACAGATAGACACAGACAGACACCGATAGACACAGACAGACACAGATAGACACAGACAGACACAGATAGACACAGACACAGATAGACACAGACACAGATAGACACAGACACAGATAGACACAGACACAGATAGACACAGACACAGATAGACACAGACACAGATAGACACAGACACAGATAGACACAGACACAGATAGACACAGACACAGATAGACACAGACACAGATAGACACAGACACAGATAGACACAGACACAGATAGACACAGACACAGATAGACACAGACACAGATAGACACAGACAGACACCGATAGACACAGACAGACACAGATCGACACATAAACAGAACACTGTAAGGGTTTATAAAGTTAACATTGTCTTCCGGAAGACAATCAGTGCTCAAACTTGTCAATAACACATAAAACAAATGATTGTAGAAGAACATGATCGCTTGCGATGCCTGGCATGACACATTTTAAGAATGATGATTGTATATTAGCATAACTTAAAATACCAGTCCCCTAAGCTCCAAAGATTTAATACCAATACAATTAACGAAATGAAAATAAACGAAAAATAATACTAGCATCATAAAACCATTTGCAAATAGGCTACTCCAATTTGCAACTAATGGAAGTTAGACTGGTAGGATTTGAGTGGCGGTGAAAGAATTCAGACACATTAGTCCGTGCGTCATCGTGTGGAAAAGAGCGGTTGCCGGCTCCATTAAGGAACCGTTTAACTGGAACGTACAAACAAAGGCGACGCTTGTAATTCTTGCTAAAGCAAATTTAAACCATGCAATCTGCCAGGTCTTATTGTCAAAAGAATAGTGGAAGAATTTAGTTTCCGCGCTACTCAGTCGCAAATTCACGAGACTGATAATTAACATTCAGAGTCATCGATGCGGAAATTATGCGTTCGTAAATGTTCACCAATTTATAAAAGAAAGAAAGAAAGAAAGAAAGAAAGAAAGAAAGAAAGAAAGAAAGAAAGAAAGAAAGAAAGAAAGAAAGAACGAAAGAAAGAAAGAAAGAAAGGTTCCAGCAGACAGGTGTGACAAGAGAAAACTGATGTTGCTTTTCTATATAGGATTCAGCCGTGTCATATCAGATGAGGCCATCTCGAGTCTTTTGTTTTTGTTTTGTTCTTTTACTGGAACTACCAACATTGCATATTGTGGACTCTATATTTAAATGCCTTCACTTATCTAGACTTTGTCAGTTTATTTTATATTAGTTGCCCCATGTTCTTTGTAACTATTCCTCATTATCTTGTTATTTTTTTTTTAAATTCTGATTTCAGTTGTATACGATCTTGAAAGTGTATCTAATCTTGTGGAGAGGTCTTGAAGTTTTAATTATGTTACAGCGATAAGATTAATTCAGAGGCGGGCTGACCAGAGTGTCAATTTGTTCAGTGGAACGTGGGTTCTGTGGACTCCTGATGGCGTGGGTCCCTTTGAACACCAGACAATATGTTTTACAATAGTAATGTCATTTAGTGACTGTCTCCATGCAATCAATGCTTTTAGAACTAGTCTGCAATGCAACTGGATGGATGTCATGAGAACATCGTAGACTGCATACAAATCGCCCACCAGTTGATATTGCTTCTTTATAATTGTTTGCAGTCTCCAGCATACTGTGTTCTAAATATTGTTACAAGGCGCTGAGGACAAGATACAACCGTGTTCAACTCATACTGTAATTTTATTTTATTTTATTTTATTTTATTTTTATTGTCGAACGTTGTTGTTAGTAAGTACTTTTATAGTGCTGCAATAATGTCTACGATTCCGGTACCGAGATTGAATGTTCTTATTATTTACCATAGGTCTTTTTGTCAGATTTTCTCAAAGCCCTTAATGACATCTGTAAAGTTATGGTATCAGATTCATTGATCTTGTAGATGTTTTTTTTTTTTTTTTTTTGGGTGTAATCAATACTCTGATACTCAACATTTCTTCTGTGGTACTTCTTTTTGGTTCAAAACCAACCCATTCTATGGCAATGATTTCTTATTGATTCCTGCTTGATTAGATTCAACAGTTTCCATAACATTATATTACTTGTGCGACTGATGAGACTAATGGTTCTGTAGTTCATACGCATTATTTGTTTTTCTTTCTTTGGAAAGGGAAAACTGGGAGTGGAGGAGGAAAAGTAGGAGTGGAGGAGGAAAAGTCGGAGAGTGTCCAATCTTTCGACCATTGTTTTGACTTCAATATCTTCTAGCAAATGGCTATGACGTATTATTTATTTATTAATTTTTTGGGGTCCTCCGAATTTTATTAACAGATCTGCTGAGAAGTTCTTCGTGCCTGTTGATTATTTTTAAATGAAATATATAACTAAACTTGCACAGACTAAACTAATAAACCAGGAGCAACACAGAGGCTCTTTATTTATCCAATTCTACAATTTCATGGACAAATAATGTTTATCGAAACATTGAAGTACAATTAAAACAGATATATACGGGAGAAGAGGGTGATTATTAGTATAAATGCATTGTTTATCTTATTTAAGTAAACCCATTCAGTGTTGAGATGTTGTGTGTCTTGAGTCCGATTCAGTATATCAGTATAAATGCATTGTGTACGTTATATAGGTAAACCAACCCAATCAGTGTCGAGATGTCTCTTGAGTCTTATTATCAATATAAATGCATTGTTTATGTTGTGTAGGTAAACCCATTCAGTGTTGACATGGTGTGTCTTGTTAAGTCTGATTTTTACCAGAACATATGTGTTGTTTATGTGAGTAGCACTTCGCGTAGGTTTACCCCCCCCCCCCAATTTCCGGAGCCAAAAAAGATTGCTCCGGTGAGTATTTCCTTATATAGCTCAATGTGACGCCACGCGCTCCGGTCATAATCGGCTCCGGATTGAGAATCCGGAGTTAAAGGGATATAACTCATGAAAAATCGGTGTTTTTTTTTGGTTGCAATATCACATCCCTATAATCATTCTAAAAGCTGACCGGCTGTGTGTGTGTGTGTGTGTGTGTGTGTGTGTGTGTGTGTGTGTGTGTGTGTGTGTGTGTGTGTGTGTGTGTCGGGGGCGCGGTAGACCGAAGTGGGTGTACAGGGGTGGGTGAGCAGGGATGGGGGTGCACGGGTGGAAGCTGGGGTGCAGGTGCATGGGGTTGGGCAAGGGGGTTCGAACCTTCGAGCCGTGACGGGCGTCATTGGAAATAAGTAAAAATATAAATATGGCGGGTATGTGGTCTTTAGAGAGCAGTAGTGGCTTATACAATATCATCATACAGGGTTAAAGGTGAAAAGCTTACCAAAAAAAATTAAAGATTGCGGGTAGTATTGGTTGTAGTGGGTATGGTTTAGTGGAAATTTGTTATTAATGGGTGGGTAGCGGTTATTAAGAATCTGTAGAGGGTCGTAGTGATTTAAACACCTTCATAATACGGGTTACAAATGAAAACTTATAAAGTAAAGATTGTCGGTAGTATTAGTTGTTGTGGGTATGGCTTAGTGGCATAAGTTGTTAAGAGGTGGGTAGCGGTTATTAGTGATCTGTAGAGGGTCGTAGTGGTTTAAAATCCATCACCATACGGGTTATAGCTCTTCACATGAAAACCTTAAAAAGTAATGATGATGGCAAATAGTGGGTGTAGTGGTTGGGATATGTGTACATATGCGTGTGAGTGGGTGTGTAGGGTTACAGTACTCATAAATGTCACGCATGTGTGAAAGTTAGTAGTATGGCATATTGTTGGTTAACAACGTTTCCTACTTTTCAAAAGGTTGGACGAGCTTTTTATAAGTCTGGCCGAGATATGTCTTTACTGCGCCAATATTTTTCCTATTTGGCTAACACATTTTCTTACTTTTTATAAGTTTGATCAAGATATTTTTGTATTTGACCATCATTTTTAATAATTTAGGTAACAAATTTTCCGACTTTTTATAAGTTTGGCCGAGATATTACTGTATTTGAAAATTATTTTTCACATTTGGCTAACAGATTTTCCTACATTTTATAAGTTTGAACGCGATATTTATAAGTTTGACCAATATTTTTCCCATTTGGTTTACATTATTTCTTACTTTTTTAAAAATAAATTTGGACGTAATATTTCTTTCCTTGTTCGAATATTTCCCATTTGGCTAAAATATTTTCTAATTTCGGTTGACATATTTATAAGTTTGGTTCAGATATTTCCTATTGTGTTCAACGTTTTAGTTGATTTGGCTATAATTATTCCTACTTTTTATATGCTTGGTTGAGATAATTCTTATTTTGGCCAAGAGTCTTATTAGTTTGGCTAACAAATCTTCCTCTTTTTTAAAACTTTGGTCACTATATTTCTGTATTTGATTAACATTTTTAATAATTTAACTATCATATTTTCTTATTTGAATGTTGAATTGATACATCGAATGTGCACTTTTGTCTGGATGTGAAATTTAAAACAATGAGCAGACATCTTGAAAAACATATATTGGCACTGGAAATAGGTTTCTGGGGAAAGATGTAAAGACCCTATGGGCAGACATTGAGGTAATGACATTGTAAAATGCTTGATTTGAATCGTGACAACTTCGCTGGTCATGAAAGCTCGTGAAGTTTCATGTTACATGAGATGCCTAAGATCGATCCGGATCTGTGTACGTATATATACAGCTGATAAAATTAGCTAAACACGCGTCCGTGTATGACCGCTGGCTGTTACGTACATATACGTCTTCCTCTAGCCTAGCGTAGGCGCTCACAGACCGCTCTATGACTATGAGACAGGCTTAGTCGGACACTGCGGTGAAATGGTTATAGTTGCTTATATTATATTTGAAACTGCCTTTTGTTGTATTGAAGTCGTAGTAGTAGTTTCATGTCCTTTGGTGCTACTCGGTGGTCCACCCTAACGGGTTTATAAAAAAAAAAGAGAGAGAAGGGATACCATGTTAGAGATCGGATGCGCTGTTTACGAGGTAATGGAATCACTTCCATACATGGTGTTCATCACCAGTTAGTTCCCCTGGTTCGACAACAGACAGAGCACCATCGTTCTTTAGTACCCCTTTTAACCACGAGTCTCGTATGTATCCTTAGACATGTGACAGGGAGCAACGCCACATTTAACCATATGTAAGCATTACCCACATGTCCAAGCTGTATCCTTGCGCATGTGGCCGGCTATATGTAACGCACCCACGGGGTTCAGTTATAGCCATTAGCCACGTGTTCCGGATGTATCCTTATGCATCTGACCGGGTGCAACGCCATCTTTTACCTGATGTACTCTTATACATGTGTTCGGTTGCATGTGTTGTTTCTACGTGGTCTTGCCGTAGCCATTAATTATGTGTGCGGATGTATCCCTTAAACGTGTACCCGGAAGAAACACCCCACGTTTCCCGGGTATATCCATTACTCACGTGTGCCGGATGTATCCTTATGCATCTGACCGGCTGCAGCGCTCCAACGTGCTCAGATTATAGCCATTATTCACGTGTCGAGATGTATCCCTTAAACATTTGACCATGTTACTGGTTGTAAACCATCACACAGCCCGAGGACGAGGATTGTATCTCTAACGTACCACCAATGTTATAATGATAGTGTTTAAGTCATCATCCACAGTAGACAGTATTAACCACCATTATAAAACAACAAATATATTTATGAACTTCTGACGATCGAAATCGCAAATATGCTTCTAAGTTGTTGATGGTAGACCTCCTAGCCCGTGTCGCCATCTTTACTTTTCACTTTACACAACATAAATACTATTGTTAATATTACCTCGTACATAATATTACCTTTAATAAGGAAAATTTAGCTTTTTAAATATACAAAATCGGTAGTAGTTAAGTATCCTCACTCGCGACATATGAAGATTCATCTCCTTAAGGTTTGTTGTGACGACACATAAGCGGCTGTGATACAGACTTTTTGGGTTCGGAGGTGATCCAGATATACGATTTGATAACAACATGCCTGACATAAGCCTGGGTCATTGACAATGAGTTGAGTGACCGGACATGAGAAAGAATGGAGATGAAAGTGGGAGACAGTAAGGTGAGTGACCTGGCTACGAGGAAAACAATCAACCCTGAGAAATAATGGGGCGGATATGAGTGGAAGACCTCAGGGGGGATAGGGCGAAAGACAGTTGTGTGTTGTGTGAAGTCAGGAGACTTGAAAGTCAGTGGGAGAAGAGACCGACTGCGGGTCAGGTCGTTTAAGAGAGTTGAGTTTTAGATACCGAACGAGTCGGTAGTCCACGGAGAACTGTGTTGTGTGATTCTCCGAGCTGTGAAGGCAGGCCTAAAAACCCAGAGTGGGTTACATAGAGAGCAGAGGCTCCGACCCAGTAGGTGGGTCGTATTGTGGGAGATCCAGCCGTGGAGAGTAGCTGGACTAAATGTCTTGTGAATTTGAGATTCAGCAGGCCGTGAGAAGCCAGTGATGTGTGCTGGTTAAATTGTGAGGAGGATATTTATATTCTATGGATTACATTATTTCTGGATGTATAAACATGTTCCGTCTGTCCCGTCTTATTTCTGGAATAAATGATTATGTGCGCCAACTCAATCTTGTTTCATGACTGGTGAAGGTGCACTTCTGGGGTGAGTTGGATTAAGAGACAGATAGATAGCTCAATTGACACACCATGAACATCGTTACCTAGACAACGACCAACACACGACAATATCACGCAAAGATCATCAAGAACATTGAACTTATCATCAAGAACGACTTGTGACATCTGAGAGCTCGTCCGATCAAGAAACCCATTGCATTTTGACATTGGTGTCATTCTGAGATATTTGTGGGCTCTTCGCTGAGAGAGGAGTTATTATCTGGTGACTTCGTTCCATCAAACTAGCAAACCCTTGACAATTTGGATTGTGTGGCTTCAAAAGGGTAATGTGAACTCTTTTGTGTGTGTGCGCCAGGTAATTGACACAGACAGACAAAGTGAAGGCCCAGGCTAGCAGACGGGGCACGGAAAAAAACCAGGATTAATCCAGAAGGGGGTGGGAAGATCGGGCGTGTGTGTGTGTAAGACGCCACATCGGAGAAAACTGGCAGCGTGCGTTGAGGAAACGCGGCACGAAAAGTCGGCGCTAGAGGACAGCACAGGTGAAAGTTGCGTACACAGCGAGTTGTTTGCGACAAGAAGAGGTCAGTCCTAGGTGTGTGTAGGACAGGACAGGATTGAAAATTCAAAGATACTGACAGGTGTGTGTGTGTGTGTGCTGAGGCAACGCACTGTGTTGTCGCAAGTTGGCTGATCAAGATTTGTCAACGCAGTTAATAGGACGGGTGGAGACACCAGCGTCCAGGTACTGGGGAAGTACATGTTTGAAAAACAGAGAAAATTGACAGTCGCTGATTCGACGGACAGGGGTCTTTGTGGATAACGGAGAATTTCCGGATATTACTTTGTTCACAACCGGGTAGGGGCTGAGAAGGTTGACCTTGTGTGGCAAGGCTGTTTAACAGTAAGCAGTTACTGAGAAAATTTCCACAGCCTAGTGTGGTCAAGATGACTCATTCTGAATGAACAAAACAAGGTTGTTTTGAAAGAAAGCCAGACTTTATGTTTCGTCTTTGTTCAAGCCCTTTGTCATCATTATTCTGTTATGAGCAAACAGTTTTAACGTGTCATCATCGCAACCATGGTCGTATTTCTTTGCCAATAAGGATCTATATATCCAAGTTTAAAGCGCTGAACATTGGCTGCCGTTCTCCTTTTCTTTTTGGTGAATCTTGTCGGGTAACGGACATCCATAACATTTATGATACAGCAAAGCGCTATCTCCGCAACGAAAGTAACAACATATCGAAAGAACACTTTGGATAATTATTATTACCGTCAACGTTTCCGACAGTTGAAACTGGTTATCACAACGCGAAATAAAGTAACTACTCAACAAATCAATCAGTCATTTTGAAATCTAGTGGCGTAGACATTTCCAGCGGATTTCGAATAACTATGAAAACGACCAAAACCTTTTGTGACTGATTAATAAGAACTTGTGGCGACGGATGAATAGGCACATATTTGTCGGCCAACCATTTGCACATTATTATTTTTTTTTGCTCCCATCGTCATATTTATTGTTGTCGGGTGTTACGCAATTATTTGTATGTGGTACAGTGTTTGTCAAGAGTGGGGGATTTCTGTGTTGTTTATCGAAGGCCCGGAGACTGGGCGAAAAGTTATTTTCTGAGGTGAACCATATATAATTTCTGGGAAGACAATCGAAAGGTCGATTTATTTGGTTCTGCAGGGACGGTCCTGAATTATTTAACGTGCCAGTTTGTGTTTAGCGTCAGATCTGTGTATAAATTGATGCTATAATTTTTTTTTCTTCTCTTTTTTCTTTTCGTTATATTTACATATGATATTTGTTGTGGTCGGATGTATGTTATTATTGTGATCTTTCGTCATGTCTGCTGTCTGGTGGTCTTTGTCAGTTTATATTTATATATTACGCGCACTGTGGGTGTCCCTAAACAAGCTTGTGGTTGTTACTGTAGTTTATTTCTTTGTGATCACCGTCTCCGTGTACTTGGCTTGTGTGTCTAGCGTTTTATAGAAAACACTTAGTGTTATCATCCATTTGTTTGTATATGTATTTATATGTATGTTAACAATATTTCCAGAAATGTTATACAACTATTTGTTATAGATATATGCGAGGGAGGATATTTTCCCTCACCACCTAGTGCTTATAGAGTGACTGGGTGAGTACATGGTGACATTATTAGCACTACGAATTTACGTACACAGGGAGTGGTAGTGTACTTATTAAAGGCACACAAAGACTAGTAGCAGCGTCTTTACATTTATAATTGGCTGACAGACAGCAACGTGTCCACAAGTACAAGATGCCTACTTTAATGGAATATATTGAAGCAGGTGAACGAATAGGCCTGAAAGAAAAAGAGTTACAGGAGTATGCCGAAGCAAAAGAACAAAAACAAATGGAAAGAGAGGAGAGGCATAATGAACGCGAGGCCAAACGCCTACAAGAAGAAAAGGTAGCTGAAGCAAAGCGTCTACAGGAAGAGACACAAGTAAAACTAGCTGAAATAGAAAACAAGCGTCTACAGGAAGAGAGAGAGACACAAATGGAACTTTAAAAGTTAAAACAAACAAATGCGGTGGAAATCGAGAAAGAGAAGATTAAGATGGAAGCTGACATTGCACTCAGAAAATTAGAACTATCTTCGAAAGGTCAAAGTGAGGAAAGCAGAAGACCTTCGTAGTCGTCACAGAGATAAAACTGCCATATTTTACGGACATGGATTGCCTTGAATCCTATCTTGGGAGATTCGAATCGTCTTTAAAAACATTAGGCATTCCAGAAGCGGATTATGCGATGCGGCTTGGCGAGTTTCTTACGGGTAAGGCACTAGACACCATGTTCAATTTACCTGTAGAAGAACGAAACAACTACACTATCTTACGTCAACGTTTGCTGACAAAGTTCCAACTAACTCAACATGGATATAGAACAAAGTTTAGACAGTTAGTGCCAGAGACAAATCAAGATTTCACAGACTTTGTTAACACAGTAAAGAACACATTTAACAAATGGATGGAGCTTGCAGAGGTAGGGAAAGATTTTAATAAATTAGTAGATCTAATGTTAAGAGACAATGTAGTATCTGCATGCAATTCAAACTTAGTGGCTTTCTTTGAGGAACGTAATCCAAAGGACATAGACACAATGTCACAGTTAGGGCAAAACTACATGACTGCACATCCAAACAGTTCTATTGGTAGACTAATGAGTGAGGAAATAGTCTGTGCAGCGTACACTAAACAGGACCAGAATCCAGTCATCAGACCAAGGGCGAAAAGTGTGGATTCAGCACAGAAAGGTGAGCAGCAAGAACTTCAAGATAATGGTTTCCGAGGAAACAATGTTGGTAGAGTAGGACGGTACCCATATAGAAGAGGGAATTTCCAGAGACGTGCAAATTATGCCGGATGTTGGAATTGTGGGAGCTGGAGACACAAGGCAGCGGAGTGTGACGTGCAGCCAGCCAGTGAGCCAACAAGTAACGCAAGGAAGGAGATCATCTGTTTCAAATGTGGAAAGAAGGGGCATGTCAGCCATCAATGTAGGATGAGAGAAACAGAGCACTCAAATGCAGCGCAAGTAATTGAGACGCTGAACAATGAAGATTGTAGTGGGTGCAAACCTCTTTTTGAAAAAGACAGTCAGCCAGTCCTAATATGCGGTCATACAGTAAAAGCAGGATCAGCAGTGCATGAAGGAGGAAGTCTGAAGCTGCATCAGGGATTCGTCAATGATAGACCAGCGTTAACAATTAGGGATTCCGGATGTACGTCTATCGGAGTGAGGAAAAGTTTAATAGATCCCTCGGATTATACAGGGAAAAAGATTAGATGCATAACATTCAACGGCACAGTAGAGTTCTACCCATTAGCCATAATAACAGTAAAAACACCATATTTAACTGGAAGAGTGACAGCGTTGTCTTGGACTCACCAGTGGCTGATTTGATCATAGGAAATGTTATAGGAGTTAAAGATTGTACAGAAGAGGAAGTAGTTTATTGGGACCAGAAATATAGTGTAAGCAGTAATGAGGTAGTTACCACAGGAGAACCTAAATTAGAGAGTATAGCTGAGGTAGAAGAGGCACTTGAAGTAGACACAGGAACTCAGGACAAGGATAGTACAGTTGAGCAGATGAGAATGGATCCCAAATATAGTGCTAGTGACTCCCATAGACAAGATACTACTCTGAATAAATGTTTCCAAGGGTGTAGTAGAGTAGAAAATAGTCAGTCAGGGAAGGGTAGATGGTGCTTCGAGAGGAAGAACAATGTTCTCATACAAAACCGGTAGTAGTTAATGTATCCTCACTCGCGACATATGAAGATTCATCTCCTTAAGGTTTGTTGTGACGACACATAAGCGGCTGTGATACAGACTTTTTGGGTTCGGAGGCGATCCAGATATACGATTGGATAACAACATGCCATACTACTAACTTTTACACATACGTGTAATTTATGAGTACTGTAACCCTACCACACCCGCTCACACACACATATGCACACACATCCCAACAACAACACCCACTAATAGCCATTATCTTTACTTTTTATGGTTTTCTTTTGAAGAGCTGTAACTAGTATGATGATATTGTTTAAACTACTACGACCCTATACAGATCACTAATAACCACTACCCATCCCATAACAATGAATGACACTGAACCATACCAACTACAAACAATACTACCAACCATCTTTGCATTTTAAGGTTTTTATTTATAACACGTATGATCTCATCTCATCACATCATGTTCCTCTTGTACCTGCGGTGTCGAGTTAAGTATAAACAGCGGGAGAGTGTCCGCTTATGGGCTTCATGTATCGATATTCCCATGGACTCAGTTATTTCCTTGCGTCCATCGTTTACGTGGTCGGCCTCTTCCTCTGTTTCCCTCTGGTCTGTGCATCATTGCTTGTTGTCGGTATACTGTTAGTTGGTAACCTACTTGCATGGCCAAATCATTTGACTTGCTGCTTTCTAATAAAATCTAGTGCTGCTATAACTCCCACTTTAGTCCTGATTTCTTCATTTCTGATCTTATCTCTTCTTGATACATTGAGTATTCTTCTCAGGAATCTCATTTCTGTTGTTGTGATTTTTCTTTTCTCTTTTTCTGTCATTGTCCAGGTTTGGCATTGGTAACATAGAGTTGGTAGGAAGATTGTGTTGTAAAGTGCTTTCTTAGTAGTTATTGATACATGTTTGTTCTTTAGTATTGGTGCCATTTGTCCAATGAGTTGGTTTGCCTTATTGCATCTATTTTCGATCTCGTCTTCTGATTTGCCATTTGATGATATTATACTTCCTAGGTACTTTAAACTCTTTACTTGTTTCAAGGGATGTTCGTTTAGGTGAATCGTTGTTGCTTTTTCTTCTTTAGTTATAGTCAGTACCTCTGTTTTACTTGTGCTAATTTTCATGTTATGTTCCCTACACATTTCGTTTAGACTATTCATGTGGTCTTGTAATTCAGCTTCTGATTTTGCTATTAGTGCTTGGTCATCCGCAAACAGGAGTTCTCTAATGGTTAGGATTTGCAAATGGTTCTTCTTCTGTGTTCTTGTCAATGCGATGTTCTTGCGGTCTCTGTTTGGCTGGTTTCTTTCCATATGTTGTCTATATATGTTATAAACAAGAGAGGGGACGGGACACAACTTTGTCGTACTCCGGATCTTATGGTGAAGGGTTCTGAGTGTCCTCCAGTTGCTCTCACTATGCATTCACTGTTGTTGTATAAGCTTAACATAGGTTCATTAGATGTGTACTCACTCAACATTGTTTAAGGATTTCCCACAGCTTGTTTCTATATACTCTATCAAATGCCTTTTCTTGGTCGACAAAGGCTAAGTAGAGTGTTTCATTGAATTCGATTGATTTTTCTGTAAGTTGTCTAAGAGAAAAAATGGCATCTGTGCGTCTTTTGTTTTTCCTAATCCAAGTGTGTTTCGCTTAGCTGGGGTTCTATAATAGTTCTTAATCTTGTTTCAAGAATTTAGCAAAATATGTTCCCAGTATGACTCAACAGTGAAATGCCTCTGTATTGTGTGCAGTCTCTTTTGATGATAGTGTATAAACCACTACGGCTCTCTCTCTCTCTCTCTCTCTCTCTCTCTACAGATCATTAAAAACCGCTACCCACCCTTTAACAACGAATTTCACTAAAACCATACCCACTACAACCAATACTACCCGCAATCTTTAATTTTTTTTTAAAAAAAAATTTTTTTAAAGGTTTTTTGCCCGGGGCCCCCAAAAAAAAAAAAAATTTGGGGAAAACCCCCAAAAAAAGGGGGAAAAAAACCCCTTTTTTTTTTTTAAAAAAAAAATTTTTTGGGGGAAAAAAAATTTTTTAAAAATTTTTTTTAAAAAAAAGGGTTTTTAAAAAAAATTTTTTTAAAAATTTTTCCCCCAAAAAAAAATTTTTTTTTAAAAGGGGCCCGGTTTTTTGGGAAATTTTTCCCTTTTTGGGGTTTTTTTTGTTTTTTTAAAAAGAAGGGGGAAAAAAAAAAAGGGGGGGGGATGGGGGGTTTGGGGTTTTAGGGGGCCCTTTTTTAAAGGAAAAAGGCAACCCTTTTTTCAACTTTTTAAAATTTTTAAAAACCCCTTTTTTTTTAAAAATTTTTTTTTTTAAAGGCAAAAAATTTTCCCCTTTTTTTTTTTTTAAAAAAATTTAAAAAAAAAGGGGCCGGGGGGTTTTTTTTTTTTTTAAAAATTTTTTTTAAAGTTTTTTTTCAAGAATTTAAAAAATTTTTTTTTTTAAAAAAAAAAGGTTTAAAATTTTTTTTTGGGAAAAAAACCCCCCCCTTTTTTTTCCCCCCCCAAAAAAATTTTAAAAAGCCCCCCCCAACCCCCCTTTTTAAAACCCCCCAAAAAAAACCCCAAAATTTTTTTTTAAAAAAAAATTTTTCCCAAAACAAATTTTAAAAAAAACCCCCCCCAAAAAAAAAAATTTTTTTTTTTTTTTTGGGTTTTTTTCCCCCCCCAAAAAAAAGGGGGTTCCCCCCACCCCCCCAAAAAAACCCCCCCCCCCCTTTTGGTTTTTCCCCCCCCCCCCCCCCCCCAAAAAAAAAAAACCCCCCCAAACCCCCCAAAAAAGGGGGGAAAAAAATTTTGGGGGTTTTTCCCAAAAAAAAAATTTTTTTTTGGGGGGAAAAAAAAGGGGAAAAAAAGGGGGTTTGGCCTTTTTTTGAAAAAATTCCCCCCTTTTTTTTTAAAAGGGGGGGGTTTTAAAAATTTTTTTTTTGGGGGAAAAAAAAAATTGAAATTTAAAAAAGGGAAAATTTTTTTTTTTAAAAAAAAAAAAAAAATTTTGGGGAAAAAATTTTTTTTTGGAAAAAATTTTTAAAAAAAGGAAAAAAAATTTTTAAAAAACAAAAAAAGGGGGGGGTTTTTTGGGGCCGGGGTTGGAAATTTTTGGGGGGGGGTTTTTTTTTAAAAAGGGAAAAAAAAATTGAAAGGGAAAAAGGGGGGGGGAAAAAAAACCCGGGGGGGAAAAATTTTTTTTAAAAAAAAAAAATTTTCTTAAAAGTTTAAAAAAAATTTTAAAAAAATTTTTTAAAAAGGGGGGGGGGGGGTTTTTTTTTAAAAAATTTTTTTAAAAAACCCCCCTTTGGGAAATTTTTTTTTTGGAAAAACGGGAAAACCCCATATAGAAGAGGGAATTTCCAGAGACGTGCAAATTATGCCGGATGTTGGAATTGTGGGAGCTGGAGACACAAGGCAGCGGAGTGTGACGTGCAGCCAGCCAGTGAGCCAACAAGTAACGCAAGGAAGGAGATCATCTGTTTCAAATGTGGAAAGAAGGGGCATGTCAGCCATCAATGTAGGATGAGAGAAACAGAGCACTCAAATGCAGCGCAAGTAATTGAGACGCTGAACAATGAAGATTGTAGTGGGTGCAAACCTTTTTTTGAAAAAGACAGTCAGCCAGTCCTAATATGCGGTCATACAGTAAAAGCAGGATCAGCAGTGCATGAAGGAGGAAGTCTGAAGCTGCATCAGGGATTCGTCAATGATAGACCAGCGTTAACAATTAGGGATTCCGGATGTACGTCTATCGGAGTGAGGAAAATTTTAATAGATCCCTCGGATTATACAGGGAAAAAGATTAGATGCATAACATTCAACGGCACAGTAGAGTTCTACCCATTAGCCATAATAACAGTAAAAACACCATATTTAACTGGAAGAGTGACAGCGTTGTCTTGGACTCACCAGTGGCTGATTTGATCATAGGAAATGTTATAGGAGTTAAAGATTGTACAGAAGAGGAAGTAGTTTATTGGGACCAGAAATATAGTGTAAGCAGTAATGAGGTAGTTACCACAGGAGAACCTAAATTAGAGAGTATAGCTGAGGTAGAAGAGGCACTTGAAGTAGACACGGGAAACTCAGGACAAGGATAGTACAGTTGAGCAGATGAGAATGGATCCCAAATATAGTGTTTAGTGACTCCCATAGACAAGATACTACTCTGAATAAATGTTTCCAAGGGTGTAGTAGAGTAGAAAATAGTCAGTCAGGGAAGGGTAGATGGTGCTTCGAGAGGAAGAACAATGTTCTCATACAAAACCGGTAGTAGTTATGTATCCTCACTCGCGACATATGAAGATTCATCTCCTTAAGGTTTGTTGTGACGACACATAAGCGGCTTTTGATACAGACTTTTTTTGGGGTTTGGAGGCGATCCAGATATACGATTGGATAACAACATGCCATACTACTAACTTTTACACATACGTGTAATTTATGAGTACTGTAACCCTACCACACCCGCTCACACACACATATGCACACACATCCCAACAACAAACCCACTAATAGCCATTATCTTTACTTTTTATGGTTTTCTTTTTAAGAGCTGTAACTAGTATGATGATATTGTTTAAACTACTACGACCCTATACAGATCACTAATAACCACTACCCATCCCATAACAATGAATGACACTGAACCATACCAACTACAAACAATACTACCAACCATCTTTGCATTTTAAGGTTTTTATTTATAACACGTATGATCTCATCTCATCACATCATGTTCCTCTTGTACCCTGCGGTGTCGAGTTAAAGTATAAACAGCGGGAGAGTGTCCGCTTATGGGCTTCATGTATCGATATTCCCATGGACTCAGTTATTTCTTGCGTCCATCGTTTACGTGGTCGGGGTCTTCCTCTGTTTCCCTCTGGTCTGGACATCATTGCTTGTTGTGGTATACTGTTAGTTATGTAACCTACTTGCATGGCCAAACCATTGACTTGCTGCTTCTAATAAAATCTAGTGCATGCTATAACCCCCACTTTAGTCCTGATTTCTTCATTTCTGATCTCTATCTTGATACATTGACGAGTATTCTTCTCAGGAATCTCATTTCCGTTGTTGTGATTTTTCTTTTCTCTTTTTCTGTCATTGTCCAGGTTTGGCATTGGTAACATAGAGTTGGTAGGAAGATTGTGTTGTAAAGTGCTTTCTTTGTAGTTATTGATACATGTTTGTTCTTTAGTATTGGTGCAATTTGTCCAATGAGTCGATTTGCCTTATTGCATTTATTTTCGATCTCGTCTTCTGATTTGCCATTTGATATTATACTTTCCCAGGTACTTTAAACTCTTTACTTGTTTCAAGGGATGTTCGTTTAGGTAAATCGTTGTTGATTGTTCTTAATGATCTCACAATTGTCGTTTCACCATTTTTCCTTGGCCTTGTTCATTCTCTTTCTAATACTTCTGTTCACAGTGCTATGTTGCCATGGTGTTTCGGGATTCTCTTTCTTAATCTTTTTTTTCAGTTCCCGCTTTGTTTTGCATGAGTCCAGAAAATGGTTCCAAATGTTGCTGTATGTAGCCGGGGCGCAGTGATGGGGTGAGCGCCCAACATTGCATAAATACCTCAATGGCTAGTGAATACATAACCTATGCAGCAAAAGTCCAACTCCTGGCCTTCACGTGACGGAACTGTTTCTACTAACAGGAGAAGAGCGACGGCGATTTTCAGGCGCCGAAAAATAACCACTGTGCTCTAGATGTGTATACACATACATGCATGTGCAGACACGTGTGTGCGTGTGTACACATCTAACCTCGAGTGAGACCACAGTCTGCTCTAGCAAAGGAAAGGTGCTGAAGACGGAGGCAACCAGCCAGGAGGCGCACCACAGAAATCAGGATGCCACGCAATTATGCAAAATGTAATATGTCGACTACTGCTAAATGTTATGGTGCTCGCCCTGCTTTGGACCCCCAGGCAGGTGCAGTGCCGGGCCCTGTGTCTCGAAAGGGTCCAACTCCAACTACTGGAGGTCATTCTCAGATGTCCTGTGGAGCCAGGGGACATGAGAATAGAACGGCTGGCCATACTAAACAAAGACTTAAAATAATGCACTAGAATGCGGAGGGAGTCAGCAACAAAACAATTGAATTAGAAAACATCCTGGACCAATAAAAAGTAAGCATATGTTGCTTACAAGAAACTCACCTCAACGAAAATATAGCCTTCACAATCAGAGGCTACCAGTGTTACCGATCTGACCGAAAGAACAGGCGAAAAGGTGGGATACTTACCCTTGTAAAAAATAACATCATTGCTTCCCAAATCGAAGTCTACATGGAAGGGACTGAGTATCAGACACTTAAACTTAAAACAGGCTACACAGACCTACATCTTATCAATTACTACTGTCCAAATGACCGCCCACAGGCACTGGACACACTACCATTAACAGAAAAAATGATTGTGTGTGGCTATTTCAACAGCCACTTGCAGAGTTGGGGCTATGATCATATGGACCAGAGAGGAGAGACTGGTAGACTGGCAGGATGAGAATAGATTCATCTTGGTTAACAGGCCGTCCGACCCACATACTTTCTAATCGAGATCATGGCACACTACAACTACACCTGACCTGGCTTTTCATTCACCAGATCTGGAGTGGAACATTACACGAATTGTTTGGAAACAACTTGGTGGCAGTGACCATCAGCCAGTCTTTCTAACTGTAGAAAATGAGCTTGTAAGTGAAAGCAGCACCCTCTCGAGGTGGAACTACAAGAAAGCAGACTGGGCAATAATGTACAAGAATCACACCAGCATACTGGTTAGAAACCTGAACACTGAGAAAGACATAAATAAAGTAGTTGAAGAGTTTGGGAAATGCATACTACAGGCAGCGCGAGAAACAGTACCAAGAGGAGCCCGTAAACAATATAAACCCTACTGGTGTAGTGAACTGGAACAGTTGCATATTGATGTGGAAGTGTGTAGAAAGTAAGCAGAGGCTACACCCAGCCAAGAGCACCACAATAAATTCCAGCACGCAAAAGCTAAATTTCAAAGGGCCAAGCTGCAGGCTAGACGGAAAAGATGGCAGGATAAAACAGAGTCTCTGAACTTTGAAAGAGACACAAGGAAATTGTGGAAGCTAATAAAACAACTTAACGATGAGGGCACAGGGAGAAACTCAAAAATTGCAATACATAAAGATGGAAACATCTTAACAAGAAAGCAAGCAGCTGATTTTTTGCTGACTCATTCGGACAAGATAAAAATATCAAAATTAGTCCAGAGAAACAACAAGAGATTCGAGAGACACGGCAACATACAGGACAGAAGGAAATAATACATGAGGTTCTGGAGGCACCCATCACAATCAGCGAAATAGAGCTAGCCATATCAAAACTGAAAATGAGAAAGTCACTAGGAGCTGATGGTATCTCCAATGAAATGATCAGGGACCTAGGAACAGAGGCCAAAGCAAAGCTGTTGCAAATCTTCAATAACAGTTGGACCTTAGGCAGTGTGTCAGCGTCTTGCTTGCAGCAATGACACTGGCTCGTACATACCAACAAGTGTGATACAAAACACGGTCACAAAATGACTTAACGTGGCGAACTTCACTTACAATGCAAACACTTTATTCACACATCTCACTCGTCGCAACAATTACATGTATCATACAATTGCAATGACAATACAATAATACATTCTATACATATATCAATATACTACTACCCAACTCACAGGCGCACAGTCATATCTTCTCGCAGGCTTTCTCTCTATGGCGTTCATACATACGAGCCTAATTCAAACACGTCTATCTTCGTCAACACTCCCAAGCCGTCTGCCGGCTACACGCTCTGAGTCTCACTACGCGGGCCTGCGTCACTGCGTGGAGATCATGTCTCCCATGCGTTCATCGACTGGCCCTTCCTGACACATTGTGGTTAGCGTCGCTCACTGGTAGGCCCCTGGCTGTATTCGCCAGGCGTCATAGACGACGACGCGGTAGAACGAATGGGGAGATTATGACACAGTGTTCCGCAAGCCTGGAGAGAAGTAATCATGATACCCCTCTTAAAATCAGGGAAAGATAGTTCCATTGCCTCTAGCTACAGACCAATTAGCCTCACCAGCTGTCTCTGCAAACCACTGGAGCGCATCATCAATCACAGACTGCAGTGGTACATTGAAAGTAAAAACATCATTGTGCCACAGCAGGCTGGCTTTAGGCAGTGCTACTCTACGGAAGATTAGACAACTACCTCTCTCAAGAAATTGAGGATGCATTCCAAGAGAAGAAGCTGGTGCTTGCGGCATGGATAGATTTGAAGAAAGCCTTTGACAAAGTCTGGAAAGAAGGTCTGATGAATAAACTGAGAAACTGCAAAGTCAATGGAAGAATGTACAAATGGGTGAAAGCAAACTTGCACAACAGAAGAGCCCGAGTACAGATAGACGGACTAAAGAGCAAGAAAGTACTACTGCGTCACGGTGTTCCCCCGGGCGGGGTCTTGTCCCCCACACTTTTTCTAATCTTCATCAATGATCTCGTTGCTAATCTACCGCATGGAATTAAAGCGGCAATGTACGCCGATGACCTGGTTCTATGGAGCACAAATGAACACGCACCAGTGGCCACCAGATTGCTACAAAGAGCTGTAGATACATTTGTTGCATGAGCAAATAGATGGTGTGTCAGCATAAACACTGACAAGTGCAGCACCACCCTATTTACCCTCTCTCCAAAACAAAAGGCAGGGACCATCCAGATAAATGGAACACTATAACAGAGTGAGTAACATCTCTGTTAATGGGTTTGATGTGCAAAGTTTAGGCACGGTTGAGCATCCAAGAAGAATGTTACTAAGGATGCTCAAGTCGTGACGTAGGTTGTTTTGGGTAGGTTAGTTACAGCTTAGGTCCCGAGAGGTAAACATCTTACTCAGAAACTTGTGTAATATTCTTCAGTTGATTTTGATTAATAAAACCTTTTTGAGAACAACACCGGGACTTGTTTCATAATCATCTCTGTGCCTGTACTGTTGCAGTACAGATTTCGTGCCGCACACCAGGATGTCGATTCTTAACTTTGATGTCGAGGACATATAACGAGAAGTACTGAAAATGGCATAGCACAGCAGAGAACTTTCATGGGGAATTTTTATCAGCTTGCTGCGACCAGAAGGTATGAATAAATAAACTTTTACTAAATTCTTCGAATCAAAAGCTCCAGACCGGACCATTTTTGTTGAAAGTTTCAACTTAAAATAGAGTCAAAGAATCAACATGATGCGTTTTTTTTGGGCTACTTGATTTGAAGTCATACGTATCAAGATTATAGTAACCTGGTTGCCAATAGAATGAGCTGTTTTTCATCATAAACATCTGAAGTAACGTGATTGTCATCAAAATGCTGTAAAGTTATTACAGCCGTTCATTGACCTTGCTGCTTGGTTGAAGGTCACTTACCTACTAAGATTGTCCAGTATCAAAGAATTTTTTTTCAAAACGTCAAAATTAAAACAGCCACAATCAACTTGAAATTACATAGAGATGTCAGGAAGAATGATGCGATTTGGTTGCTTTGGTCTCTTTGGAAGTGGTTGGGCAAACTGGGTTGCCGACCTGCTGAAGAGGAGACCTAATTAAGTCGCTTCATCAGGCTAGAGCTGTTTTCAAGTCGTCGTCTAGAAGGGCCCTGTTTATGGTGAAAAGAAGGCTCAAGTCTGGTGTGCCCGACCATGGGTGAAAGTGGAAGCATTCCTCCCGTTACCTGAAATTGCGTCGTCGATTGGAGAAAGCGGCTTCAGATAACACAGACTCCAGAGTTGTCCTCTTGCTGAATCGTTGTCACACAGTCTGCTCGTTGCCTGAATAACGCCGCTGCTCTACACTATCGTTCATTGATGATTTCAGAGGGCTGGCCAGTGCTGTCCTCTGATCACAGTCGTTGATTGTTGACATCGAGCCTTATCGATCCTTACGGGGTACTGAAGCCGCCGTGTCGATCCTTGTTCAAGTACTTGGGTGCCAGATACCGTGCCTCTCAGTCTCAGCATACGAGAGCGAAACCTGAGAACCATTAATGTGCAGCTTTCGACGAGTGTCTAACTACAGGCAGGGAACTATCTTTGACAGCCAACACTTGTAAAGTATAAATTTAATATTATAGTATTAGAAGATTATAGGACCTGATAAGTTTAATTAACATATTATTATATTTAACATATTATTATTGTAGTGAATTATTTTGTACAAATTTGAAATGGAAATCTTTTATAGAAAGTTAGGACGTGTAACAGGAGTTAATGGACAGTTTAAGGATGGACGTAGACAGAATTTCGTCCATGATAAAAGTAATAAAGAGACAGACGCTTGAACGAACAGAGCACAAGACAGGTATGAGACGTTTTGAGGTAGACAAGTCCAATAGAAATGATAACCAGTCTGGTTACAATTCGAAAGTTATCAACCATATACATATGAAAGCAGATAAGAGTGAGACACAGAGACATATAGGAATTAGTAATGGTCAGAAAAGGAAACAGTGGTCGTGGCCTTCAAATAGTGAAAACGCAAAAGCCTTGCGAGAGAACTGGTTTCAGATCAGACAGTTGCGATATTCGGTAGCAAGGTTGAGTAACAGAGAAAGAAACACAGATAAGATTTTGGGTAGTCAGGAGGTATCTTCAGTCTTTTGTGTCAGACAAGAAAGAGAGACACAGACGCAACCAGGCAGTAGTGTGGAAAAGAGTACTCAGACGTCGATTGATAAAGTGACAAAGAGAGACACTGGTACAGAGGTTGAACAACCCAAGACAGAAGACAGGCAGACAAGAACCAAAGATGTTAAAAGACAGGTGAGGAAAAGTATTAGGGAAAGGAATACTACAAATAGTATGATAGTTAATAGAGGTACGACTGCTATGTCAAGTTCCTCAGGTATAGACATTAAATTAATCCCTAAATGGTGTAGAAATGTTAGGTGTGAGAGTTCAGGTTATGGAGAGGATATTTCCACCTCTACCGCATATTATAGTAAATACTGCGCTGCTGAAACAACTATAGATACTGATGATTCAGGGAACGAGAGGATTGCACTACGAGCAGATCCTGACTCGAAGCGTGATGTTTCCTCATACGGTGTGGTTGCTAGTAGACAGACAGACAGAATTTTAGTTGGTGACTCTTTAGAACAAGATACCAGTATATATGACAGAAAAGTAGTGAAGGCTAGGAGACGAATACCAAGAGAGAGAGAGAAAGATACTTCCAAAAAGAAAGATGTTTGCCTAGTAGAAAGTAGAAAACGAGAACAGCAGAAGTCTGAAGCGTCGCTGGATAAGGCTAGAAGTCTCATGAAGTCGATAAGACCATGGTTATATTTAAATAAGAATTAACTAATACGTGAAGAGTGGATATTTTGTTGGTTGGAGTAATTCAAGTTTGATGAGGCTCAAATTTTCGGACTCAAATGTGGTGTTGCTGTGGAAAATGGTGGAGAATCACTACAAGTAATGTGTGATGTCGAAAATTGATGTATTGCATAGGTTATTTTGAGAGATAAAGGAGTCATAGAATAGTCACCGATACGGTAGTGCGACTGAAAATAGCACGAAGAAGTAAATCATTGTTATGAAGTGATGAGGAGGTTAAGATAGGGTGAGTGAGTAGTTGACTGTCGGAGTGGTTCGACGTGGAGAATTAAGTAGGACGGAGAGTAGTGGGATTATGATGATTGAATGAAATAAGAAAGCAGTTGAATTGTGAAAGTCCTGTTGAGTGTCGAAGTAATTCGTCTGGTTATGCGTTGTCCGTACGTGAGTATAAGTGTAGACAAACAGGTGTTCGTCGCGCTGAGTGAAGTAGGAGTGAGGTTTTGAGACGCCGTCTAAGTGGAGTACATGGATAGAATGATGCCAGCTGATTGGTAGTAGTAACGCATGAATGTACGAGGTGTTTGGTATATCTTGTGTCAATGTGTATGGAAGTGATCGACACGCTTAGACTGTGGTGAGTAATTGTTAGAATGTTGAATTAGTGTCTAACTTGTTTTTTTTTGTAGAAGTAATAGTATAGACACGTCAGGTTGTCGTGATACGAGAATAATGCTGAGATGAGAACGAGTTTGTTCGTACATAATGGTCAATGCATATGAGAAGTATAAATACGAGCGCCGTGCGAATATGCGAAGAGTGGCTGATAAGTGACGCTGATAAAACGTGGAGGATAGAGTAACTGAGTATGCGAAAATTGAGAGGTGGAAAGAAGATGATTGGAAATTTGTGATGTATTTTGGTTAGAATGTCTGACGTTAGACAGAATTAATGAAAATTGTATGACAGGCTGACGGAAAGAGAGTTAACATTTTGAATGATGTTTCATGAAACAGATTTAGTAGTGTTGGCAGAGACATGTCGAAGCAAGAATGCCTGATACAGAGAATTGAGAGAATATGGTTTGCCCAGTCGAAGTGAGATTTCTCGTTAGTCATGTGCGGTGTTGTTTATTGTTTCTGAAAGAGTCCCGATAAATAGGAGTAAGCAAGAGAAGGAGAGAATGTGATTAGCTAAATGAACGTCGGAGCATTATAAATAGAGCACTATAGAATGTGTTCCGATAAGTGTGATTGGTTTGACTATCATCGCGGTATGAGAACGCTAGGAGAGAGTGGAAGATAGCTTAGAGTTGTTGTGGTGAGATGTTGGAAAGTACTGATACGTTGGTTAGTTACGTCGGGTAGACGAGAGACTTAATAAATAAAATTAGTTGTTGACAAATCTAGTAGCTGGATATGTTGGTGAGGTTTGTAGTAAATAGACAAATTTTTGGTGGTTGTAGCATTGTGGAAATACCGTAGTCAACGGTAATGCTTAAGAAGTTGTAGTAATTCTTGGTGCAAATCCAAGGGAAACAACTAGATTAGTTACAATTTCCCTTACTGAGTAGATGAATTGTGGTGTGCTGGATTTAGTGCCATGATGTGGTGGAGGTTTGGTAAGTGACACGAGATTGCTGGATTGTAGAAGAAGAAAAAGTGAGTAACGTGCTGCGCCAGACAGCGTGAAGACAATTAGTAAAACATGAATTGAATCCCATGTTTTACTCCGAAGAATAATTATATACTGTGGATATCAGTACAATAGTAAAGGGGTGTAAATGTGTTAATGAGAAAATGAACATGGTAAGTGTGCAGATAAAATGCCATGTGGTTTTGGGGGGTCCATGATATATGGACTGAGAAAGAATAACGTTGATTGTAAGCAGTGAGGGGTTAGAAGGTCACAGACATGAGATTCAGTGGCGGTATTTTATAGCTGTTGATAACGGCATAATATTGAAGTGGAAGGTTTTAGATGAAATGCCCATAATAAATGGACATTACTGGGTTGCTGAAGTTTTTAGGCGAGATTACTAAGGAGTCTTTTGAGTGAGGTATGGGAGAAATTTGGTTATGTTAGGTGATGAGGAGGTCTTGAGTGATAGGGCCCATAATGGACCTTTTGATTTGTAATGCTATCTGTAATATATAGACAGATTAGATTGGATATGAGGAAATGGAGGTATAATGAAGAAGAAGGAATGGATGAAAAGTCAGTCAGAATCTAATAGAGATAGTAGCATGGAGGAAGATATTTCTTTACAAGAGGAAGAAGACATTGATGTGGAGATAGCACTTATTCAGAGAAATCTGGAGTTGCTGAGGAAGTGGAAACATGGTAGATAAATGGATAGAAAATGCTGCAGATAGCAGGATGTAAATTTGGTGATTTAAAAAGGAAAGTGATAGTTGATGAAATACATTAGCTGTATATTACACGTTTGTTATAGAAAAAAGGTTTTATTGATACTTATAATGAGTTGTCTTGAGGAGTAGACATGACACTATATATTTAGGTATTAAGATAGCTAATATGGATGTAAATTCGAGTGTGGTATATTTTTACTGTAATTTTATTGCCAATTGATTTTATGATTTGACTTCTTGAGTTTTCTTAATAGATAAATAAGTTATTGTTAGTCCGTAAAAGTGACTAACAATGGATAGGTTGTATGTCATATTATTTTGAAATATGTTTTTCTTTGAATGAGTTGATTAACTTTATTTGATATGAGGGGAAAGAAAAATGATATTTAAAAACTTTGGGGGGGGGGGGGGGGTATGATATCCTGTTGTAATTTTATTTCGTTTAACTCATGATTTAAGTTGAATTGTCTTGTCTGTTGAATAGTAGTTACCTTGTTTACAAATATGTTGAAAATTGTTTAAGTTAAGTTTATTTTACAAACACTGATGGTTCTGTCTAGAATAAAAGCAATACATAGGGCTTTATTTAAAACCCTTCGTTCAGAAAAGAGTTAATAAACTACTGAGGACTAGAAGAGAGACACATTCTCTTTATGAAGAATAAGTTCATGAGTAAGAAGGCCGCTGTGTTAATCAGTGTTAATATTTTAGGGTAGAGAGGTTAATAATATAGTGGCTATAAAGTGTTGGAAACATATGCCATACTTAAGTGACGGGGTTCCTACTCAAATAAGAGGGTTCTGGGAAGTTAAAATAGGAGCTGCATTAAGTCAGCGTGGATTAAAGGTATATGGATTGGATGCCATATTATATACGTGATTAACGTCTAAAGAGGCTGTGATAGTTAAACAAATATAAAAGGTTGGTTGATGGAGAGTAGGTATTAAGGGGGCTGTGAATAACAGAACATGTGGTAGAATAGACGGGGATACTAATCAGGAGGGGGTAAAATATAGGAGCTGTGATAAACAGCGTTAATTAATTTAAAATGTTAATGGAATATGAACATTGTTATGGGTTTCATGATTGGAAGTGAAATAGCTGAAATATGGTCGTGCGGGTAGATGGCAGTATAAATATTGAGTATATAGAAGAAATTTTGGATCAACTTAATTTATAACGAACAGGGATGTAGCTTCATAAATCATAACATGTGTTTTTGAAAAACTTTTATAAAGTTTTTACGTTTGCAAGGGAGGTAAATGTGATTAACTACTGTTCTTGGGTGCGCACCCCTTCTTTTCTATTCCTAACCCTATCTTTTCTGTCTATCCTGAGTTGTAATGTTGAGAAAGAATGAGAAGTTTCATAATGCCAAATGTATACCAACGATTTTTTTATAGACCATTCTTATGACCTATATTTTTGTAATGAAACCTGGAAGAGTCAGAAACGAAGAAGAAGTATAACTTCATAGCGATTTGCTATATGGAGACAAGTGGAGAATTAGTAGAAGTGAAAGCAGTTAAGATAGAGTTAGTTTGGGATGGCGTGGAGAAAGAATATTGGGGGTTAAGGTGTTGGTGAGGGAAAGAATGATTAGAATAAAGGGGTTAAGGGTTAAGACTTTTGAAGAAAAGTCTTTTTAAAGAAAGGGAGGTATAACAGAGTGAGTAACATCTCTGTTAATAGGTTTGATGCGCAAAGTTTAGGCACGGTTGAGCATCCAAGAAAAATGTTACTAAGGATGCTCAAGTCGTGACGTAGGTTATTTTGGGTAGGTTAGTTACAGCTTAGGTCCCGAGAGGTAAACATCTTACTCAGAAACTTGTGTAATATTCTTCAGTTGATTTTGATTAATAAAACCTTTTTGAGAACACCACCGGGACTTGTTTCATAATCATCTCTGTGCCTGTACTGTTACAACACCCCTAAGAGAAGATAAAGAACCAACATACCTTGGAGTAACATTTGATGGCAGGCTGACATGGAAAAAGCACATCAATAAAGCAGTAGCAAAAGCCAGAAGGAAAATAGCCATCCTGAGAAAGCTAAATGGAACCACATGTGGAGCCAGTGGGAAAATACTTAGCAAAGTTTATCAACAGATCATACGACCACACCTGGAATACGGGTCAACTGCGTGGTGTTCTGCATCAAAAACCACACTACAAGAGCTGGACAAATCACGCACTTAGAGTCACCACAGGAGGGATGAGATCAACCCCAATAGTGGAAATGGAGAAGATGGGGAGGACACAAGCACTGAGTGGGCGCAGAGATACGAAAACGCTAATACAAGCAGAAAAGTTCCTCAGCTTGCCAGGTCACCCTATGACGACAGATTTGAAAACCTAGCTATGGGGCGGTTGAAAAGAAGTAGTTTTATCCACCATGCCAAACGACTCTGCAGAGAAACCACCGATCTGCCCACAGTTGGTATCCCCCTAACAACTATTCCAGAGAGAACTCCATGGAAAGATGAGCATAGACTATCATTACAAATCCAGACAAAAGTGAGAGGAATATTTGACAAGGAAGAACAGAACAGTGTGCAGCGCAGAACAGCTACTCTCAGCTTCCTTGATGAAGAATACCCACAGGACCTCTGGATCCGAGTCTACACAGATGGGTCAGCACAAAATGCTGTTCGAAATGGAGGAGCGGGAGTGTACATAGAATACCCAAATAATACTAGGGACACAGCTAGAGTACCGACAGAAAAGTACTGCCATAACTACGATGCTGAAATTGAGGCAATCAAGATAGCAACAGAGAAATTACTAAATACCAGCAATGGTACACAACATGTGGTGCTATTGACAGATGCAAAATCAGTACTCGAGGCGCTCCTGTCTGGGAAATTGCCAGTACTAAGGACACTACTTTCTTAACTTAGCAGTCAGCATAAGATCACCATACAGTGGATACTATCACACTGTGGAGTACCCTGAAACGACTGAGCTGATCAATTGGCTAAGGAAGGAAGCCAAAGAAGAACAGCTTGATGTGCCCGTTACATACCGCCAACAGAAAAGAATGATCAAATCAGTCAGAAAGCCACCAAAACCTGCTCAAGATGACTACCACGTTATGGACAGACCAGAACAAGTCATTATTCTGCGCCTCAGAACAGGGCACAATAGATTACGCAACCACATGCATACAAAATTCAAGATTGGTAAACAGCCATGTGCACATGTGGATTGGCGTCGCAGACAGCAGAGCACATACTCCAATACTGCCCAACATATAACATATCTAGGCAAACCTTCTGGCCTAGAGAGACGACAGCGGAAGATAAACTCTATGGACCGCTGAGTGAACTGAAAAAGACAGTTCAATTCATACAGTTATAGACATATTTCAAGCGAACGAAAGAAGAAGAAGAAGAAGAAGAAGAAGAAGAAGAAGAAGAAGAAGAAGAAGAAGAAGAAGAAGAAGAAGAAGAAGAAGAAGAAGAAGAAGAAGAAGAAGTCCAGAAAATCATTTGTGACCCATTGATTGTTTATTTTTCTTCTTTCGTCAAGCATTTCTTCTGCTGATTCCAGGAGCCAGCATGTCGTTGTCTCTGTGATGGAGTTAATAGTTGTCCCCAGAAGGATTTGAACTGCACATTTTCCTCGACTATTGCGATAGCATTTCTATTCCTGGATTGTCAGTTTATTCCAACTAATTCTGATTCGAATACATGTTTTTTTTTTCTTTAGTTTAAACTTAAGTGACATCAGTGCCATATCGTGGTCACTAAGAATCTCAACATCAGGAGGGTCAACATTTGTTACTTTATTTATAGTAAACTTGAATCTTCTGGGTACAAGAGTAAAGCTGTATCAAGTATAAAGATGTAAAATGTTCAGTCCCAATATATGGATTCTTCTTCTTCTTCTCTCTTCTTTTTTCGTTCTCTTGAAATTTAACGTCCCCACTATGTGGATAACGACAAGGAAATACAGAACCCAGTAACCACAACAATGGGTAAAGAACACGTCTCGATGTCATCCGGTGGCATAGTGGGCATATTCTGCTAAGTCCATGTTTTCTTCAACAATGGCGCTTGATAAGTTGATGTGGAAAATGTTGTTACGTCTTATCTCCTAGAATATTTTCGGGCACACACTGTAAGAGGCGGGGTCCACCACAAATGCATCCATCATGTGCCATGTCGGAAAGCGTAGGTGGTCATGACTCGCCATTTCACTTGATCACCAGAGTCGTGGATCAGCTCCGTGTTTCTGTCTCGACCATGCCACGTTGCCAAGCCATCCAGGTATTTAATTCTTGGTCTTCCATTTGGTCTCCTCCCTTCGATCTTGCCAGTTGTCACCAAGTTCTCCAATTCATTTCTTCTCATAACATGCCCAAAGAATTTTGACTGTCTACGTCTAATGTCTCTAATCAGTTTACGATCTTCATTTGTTTCTTGTAGGATTTTTTCATTGATTTTTCTGTCTGTCCATGGTATTCTTTGCATTTTCCTCAGAAACCACATTTCCACAGCCATCAGATGTTTTTCAGCTTGTCTGCTCATTGTTCACGCTTCACAGCTATATTAAAGTACACGTTCTGTATAGCACTTCACCACTTTTTTATCTCGTTTCAATTCCTCTTCTTCGTTCATCCGGAGTTTTTTTTCGGATGTGATTGCGTTGTGCCTGTTTACAGCAGAGCTGCGTTCTTGCGCCGTTAGGCCGACACATCCGACTTCTGCGGGCATTTGTTGACCGGGTTAACCTTCCCGGGGGTTTCTTAGGACCTTTGACTCTCACTGTTGTGGTGTTATCCCCCATCCCAGCTGGTCCATATAGAACAGCCAAAGATCCTGGTCAGCCCTCAAGGGAAGGCAGGGGCAGACCATGGGCATTCCCCGCCATCCAAGGAGGCTTCCATACTTGCAGAGCCGATACATAGCGCTCTGGTACTGGGCTCACCCAAGGAATCGTCACGTCCTGCACATGGCTGCTTAGCCTCACTTCCGTATATTGGGCCTTCCGTTCACCATAGGCTGTTCTTCCGGAAACCAGAAGTATGCAGTCTGCAGATGACATCCACACAGTGAGCTTTCGATTCGGATCTCGTTTCAATTGATATCTTCTTATTGGTCAGTATGTTTTTCATCTTGCAAAAGGCTGCCTTCGCCATGGCAATTCTTGTTCTAATCTCTTCAAGGCATCTCACATCAGATGTTATGACTGTTCCGAGATAGCTGTACCGATTCACTTGTTTAAGAATGTGTCCATATGACCATTTACGTGTATATTACATTGTGGTATTTCATTCTTCCCAGTGACGACCATAATCTGTGTCTTCTTACAATTCAATTCTAACCCTAGTTGTTCACTGTGTGCAACAACCGCATCTACTAAATTTTGTAGGTCCTGTTCATTGTCTACAATCAAGACTGTATCATCTGCATATCTAATGTTATTGATGTATCGTCCCCCAATGTTGATTCCTTCCATATTTTCTATATTTCTGAAATTATTTTCACTGTACAGGGAAAAAAGATCTGGAGACATTACACATCCCTGCCTCACATCTCCCTTAATAGGCTGATATTGACCTACTTCATTATCAATTCTTATGGCAGCTTGTTGTTTCCAATATATGTTTTTTAACAAGTCTAATGTCTTTTCCAACAGTTTGGAGATCTTCAAGATCCTTATCATGTCGACATGTCTCTCTTTATCGAAAGCCTTTGTGTAGTCAATAAAGCATAGATGTAGATTGTTGTCCTTGAGAGATAATTATTTTATTTATTTTATTTACTTCACTTATAATTAAATGTGTTCATATAGTTCAATTGTTCCGTGGTTAAGCAGTATGTTCTGCCTCTTCTTCGTCCATCTTTAAAGAGGAGTACGTCATCTTAATATGTGCTTCGTTTATCCGACTTCATCCTGCGTGTGTGCCAGATGAACCTCCACTAGACTAGTCTAGACGGGCTGCATAAAGGCCAATGACCTCTGTCTGCTTGTAGGTGGGGTCTTTTATTTCTTAACAATGATGCCAGGACAGCTATCTTGTGGCCTACTGTTTGCGATTTCCACGCCCAGAACTTGCACACATGGCCTCCTGTTTTTCGACCTTATCCGATAAAGCTAGGTATCCGATTTGACTACGCACGAGATGAGTGGATGTATGCTATAAACACAAACCAACGGATCTTGTATGGCTTCCTAGTCGTATGCTGGGACTTGAACCCGCAACTTCTGAGCTAGAGACGAACACCGTAACATTTCAGCCACGCCTCCCCGGTTAAACAGTATTATATTGTCTGTCGCAGTGAGCGATCAATGTTCCAGTACATGTAAGGGCCTCTGTTTACTTTGGATGGGAACATTAAGCAGTGGGTGTGCTTGTATGTATGTATGCCGAATCCCGCCCACTTCACCTAGATCTTCTGTAGGATGGTACATCAGCCCACCAAATAGGCAAGCTGATATGATAGCCTCACTAAAGAAAACATCAGCTCTTCAACAAAAAAAACATAAAGTTAGTTGCATATCCTTTACATGACGTCGCAGTCAACACCGGCATTTTTTTCTGTTGTGGTATCTTGGCAAGTTTATGTATAGTAGCTTGTCATTGTTTTCTGTTTTCTGTTTTCTGGCACCCAAAGCATTGCGGAAAATACGAACGCAAGGCGGTCTGCTGCCAAATCACCCTCAGCTGTGTTTTAAACGCGGGTATGTGGGATTACAAACTGCGTTCGTTACCTCTTCGCCACGGGGCCGGCAGCTTTTCAAAAGCTATATTGATTACAGAGCTGAAGAGAGCGTTTAAAATAGGACAAATATATTTAATGCCAAGACTTGATAACTGCAGATCCTAAACAAACATCTTTCTGCACTTTCTTAAGTGTTTATTTTTCCCAGCTCGCAACCGGGTAACATGAAAATTTCTTTAAGAACCGACTGACTGGAAGATAATTATTCAAGTAGAATAATGTGACGGTGGTCAATAAACGAACAACAGCTAGAAGAAGAAGAAAACACAGAACTCTGTTTACCGTTATCGCAATTAAGGAAATGAACTGTGCATTCCTGTTAAAAGCTGAAATTGAATAAACATGTATTGTAGTTGTCATCATCATCGTCGTTAATTTTATCATCATCATTTTCATCACCATCAACAAGTACAGGAATAAAATTGCCCTGAAATTGAACTGCAACGTCAGTATTTCACCTGTATGATATTTACGCAGCGCAGGTCTGGCTGGCAATCACAGATAGAAAACACATTGTCAGACAAACTATCTTGCCATCACCTTGTCGCCATTTATATGTTGAAATCACTCACGGGTAGTAAACTTACGTGTATTGAATGGCACTCATGGTGATAAAAAGAAAGAAGTAGAGATTAGTGGACACTAAACAATAGTGCAGGTCAGCATGGTCGAATGGATAAGAACGTGTGTTCTTAAACATCCGCTGTGCTGATGCCCAGGTTAGGGGTTCAACCCCTAGACCGGACAGCGGGACTAAAATGTTGATCTGCCGTCCTTGACTTGGAGACGTAAATTACAAGTACCTCTGAAGTCAAAATGAGTTCGCCTGTTGGCGAGGGACATTGTTAATGGGAAAGCTAATCCACACACAAAATTCAGCCCATCAATACTATAAATAGAGTGTATGGACTACGCTTGACTTCAAAGCGAGCGAGAGCAAAAAAATAGAAACTAAACAATAGTTATAGGCATATTGGAATTATAATATGTCACTTCCAATTACGACAGCGCCTCGCTGAAGGAACAAATGGTCTTCGACTCACGGTCAACTAGTCTCCTTAAAACACGGCGTCATTATTAGCCAGGTCTGTCATCAACCTGAATCCATGAAAATAGAATGTTAAAAGAATAACCCAATTATTTTTATAATACGATGGATCTCATGGTTTCAGTTCTTAGATAAGTTTGGGCTATCGTATAACAATAGACAGTACTACCTGCTTCTGTTAGCGTCGAATGTTGGGTTTCGCTCACCAAACTCGACGCCCCACATTGTGTCAGTGGCTTCAAGTGGAGGTACTCATTTGGGAAAGTGCAAGCCTCATCCTACTGCAAGGAAATTCAATACAAATACTAAATGTTTTGCAGGGCAGACCAAGCTGGTAGACAGATGGTCTATGAAACTGGCCTTGGTCAGCAGGTGGTCAAGTATCTAAGCTCCGACAGGCGGACTGTTAGCGCATTGCTTTGCTAATCCACAGCTTCTGCAGCTTGTCTTGTTCCAGATGTATTGGTGTGAACTTTTTCTCTGATATAAACGATACAGGCCGAGAGAGGGATCATGCTGCATGGGCAACACATGGTCTCCACAATTCAGCCCAGGCTTTGTGCTATGGATAGGTAAATATACCTTTCGTGGTCAGGGTGGTGGTGTATACATTTACACACGCTCATATGGCGGTCTCTAAATTGCTCGGATATTAAAGGCAAAGACCAAAATTAGGAGGGTACTGATCAGAGAGTTGCTTTTTGTAGATGGTGTTGTAATTACGACCCATTCAGAGGAACCATTACAACGCCTTCTAGCTGCATTCCCAATGCCTGTTATGAATTTGATTTAATAATTAGCGAAAAGAAGACATGGGTTACAACACAAGCGAGAATGCGGTACCATCAATCTCGCAGAGCTGGAGATTGTTTATTATTTTATATATCTAAGATCGGAGGTCAAAAATAAATTACCCCTAGATAGGATTGACTACATTCTCATTAGAAGAAGATTTAGAAACGCAATAACAGTAGCAAAAACATTTCCCAGTGCTGATTGTTATAGTGACCACAGATTACTCACAGGAACATTGATAATAAAGTTGAAGAAAGTCAAGTATATAACAGGAAACACTAAATATGATTTGTGTACATTGAGTAATGACAAGGAAATGCAAAACAAATTCAACATAGAAGTACATAACAGATTTGAAATATTGTCTGATCTAGAGATATTATTCCAGGATGTGGATGATCAATGGGAAACGTTGAAGAATTCAATCAATGTGGCTGCAGAAACAACTATTCCAAAATTAAAGAAGGTGGGTCGTAAGAAATGGATGACTGAAGAAATTTTACACCTTATGGAAACAAGAAGACTCAACAAAAATAATTCTGTCAAATATGAAGAAATCCACAGACAAGTCAGAATATTATGTAAGGAGGCAAAAGAATCATGGCTTGAGGAAAAAGTGCTTAGAAATTGAAAACCAACACAACAGTCAAAATACTAAATTAGTGCACAAAAGAATTCAGGAACTTACTAATAAAAGAACAAGTACATCAACAGGGTGTCTAAAAACTAAAGATGGCAAAATCATAATAGAAAAAGTCCAGATTCTACATGTATGGACAGATTATGTGAAACACCTTTATGATGATAACAGAGACGAACAGTATGATATTAGATTTAATAATGAAGGACCGCCAATTTTGGAGATGGAGGTTCGAAATGTTCTTAAGCATATGAAAGCTGGCAAGGCCCCCGGTGCAGATAACATCACAACAGAAATGATTAAAGCTTTAGAAGAATTTTAGAAATACGCTATTACGGACAACGTCTTTAACCCCTACCGCCAGGGAGACCGGCAGCTAAAATATTACGAAGATTTAATGACGATGCAAAGTCGGTTAGATCTATCGTCTTTCTTAATATACAAAAATATAAATTGCTGGGGAACGGTAATGCCATTAAAATTGCATGAGAAATAAATTCCCAGGTGTTAATTGGCACTCGTTTTGAGAAAATGTAAGAAGTGGAGATAACATTGTTTTACTACGCAATATATAAATTGACAGATATAGGCACATAAGAATTCGAATCGGCTGCCTCCAAACTTGTAAAAGTATATATAATAAATTTATAAACAATAAGCTGCCATAAGGATTGATAATGAAGTAGGTCAATATCAGTCTATTAAGAGAGGTGTGAGACATGGATGTGTAATGTCTCCAGATCTGTTTTCCCTGTACAGTGAAGATATACATGTAGAAAATATGAAAGGAATCATCATTGGAGGAAGAAACATCAATAACATTAGATATGCTGTCGATACAGTGTTGATTGCAGACAATGAGCAGGATCTGAAACATTTAGTAGAACAGTGAACAACTAGGGTTAGAATTAAATTGTAAGAAGACACGGTCGTCACTATGAAGAACGAAATACCACAATGTAATATACAAGTAAATTGGAAATATTCTTAAGTAAGTGAATCGGTACAATTATCTCAGAACAGTCATAACATCTAATGGGAGATGTCTTGGAGAGATTAGAACAAGAACCGCCGTGGCGAAAGTAGAATTTTGCAAGATGGTAAACATACTGGCCAATAAAAAGATGTCATTTGCAATGAGAAAAAGAGTGTTGAGGTGCTACATGGAACCTATACTTTTGTATGGATGTGAAGCATGGACAATGAGCAAACAGGCTGAAAAACATCAGATTGCTGTGGAAATTTGGTTTCTGAGGAAAATGCAAAGAATACAATCCAATAAGCCAGACATGGGACAACGGATACTCACGCAAAACTCAGGTCCTGTATGACATCACACTGATGTTGGACAATAGGATGCCTTCATCCGACATACAGGACTTCGCGTTGGAGCTCAAGCCAACGAACACAAGCAAGCAAGCAAGCAAAGAATACAATGGACAGACAGATAGACCAATGACCACGTCATACAAAAAACAAGTGACAATCGTAGACTGATTAGAGAAATTAGACGTAGACAGTAATAATTTTTTATCACGTTTTATTTTATTTTTTTTTTTTTGCATATCCTTTACAGGACATCGCTGTCAACATCAGCATCTTTCAGCTGATTGTGTTTCTTGGTAAGATTACGCTCAGTAGTTTGCCAATGCTTTCTGAGTGACCAGCTCCATACTCTCATAAGTCACTGGCGCGACTCGAACCGCTTCCAATTCTCGTGGGCTCACGTCAACCACGAGAGTATTCGGAGTTACGGAGAAAGCTGCTAACACCTCGACCAGGGAGACCGGCTTGATCACGTTATGAGAATAAATAAATCGGAGAACTTGGTGACAACTAGCAAGATCGAGAGGAACAGAACAAGAGAAAGGCAGAAAAGCAAATACCTGGATAGCTTGGCCGCGTGGCGTGGTCGAGACACGAACACTGAGCTGATCTACGACTCTAGTGATCGAGTGAGATGGCGAAACATGACCGCTTACGCTTATAGGCATGGCATATGATAATGATGCTTCCAAATGACAAAAGCATCTAGCAGAAGGAGCGAGTGTCCTTCAAAGAACGGTCAATTAGCTATCATAAAATATGTGTCATCATTGGCTAGGCATAGCACCCATCTGAACTCACAACTATTGAAATTTGACAGATTTCGTATATAGCCTTTGTGATACGTTGCATATGCTAATTAATATATGTCTGAGCTTGCGCAATTAAAAGACAGACAGACAGACAGTCAGACGGACAAAGGCTAAAAAACAGAGACCAGAGACAAGACAGATATTGGAGTCATCAATACAAAAGGACCTCCAGTGAGAATCTACAGCCAACCCAATTGACATTTAATCGTGATTTGTGCAACAATCTTATTAGCAGGTGAAACTAATCCGAAAGCAGATATAGTAATTTAGGAGTGTCACGTGTTGGATATTGACCACATCACCCATCGTGTGCTGATTGGTCTAGAAGAAAAGCGGGGTTAACACCGCATGCCCAATGAACCTCAGGGCCCGTAAAGGGGGCCTTTTACATTAGCTGATAGGCTGGGAGCCAATACACCTCTTGGTGGTAGATTACCTAAGGACGGTGGAGAGGTGGTCGAGCGCCTGTGGGAATGCGTCGAGAAGGATTGAGAGCCCTTATGTGGAAAGAATGATATTACGGGGGATCGGCAGAGGTTTTGGAAGAATCTCAAAACTGAGAGGGAAGACAAGGAGAATTTTTAAACATATAGCGATGGGAACGATTAGTAGTGCCTCTTCGCTGGCTGTTGAACGAGGGGGTGAGCGCGTATAGGAATGTCCTGAGTGCAGTGATGTCGGTTCTTAGCTCAACTCAACTCAACTCAACTCTGTTCCATAATTCGATGGCATATCGGGTCGAGGGTTCAAAATCACCCACCGGAAGTGTTGCCATCTCCCTTTGATGAAAAAGCACAAACATCGACCCAGAAAAAGCACTAAAAAGCACCAAAATTTTTTAGGAAGCACCAACAAAATAAAGCACCAACTGATTTTATTACAAATGTAACACGGTAGCACAGTATAATTTATTATTATCACTTCATATTACAATGAAGTTTATTTCAGATCCGCCAAATCCCAATCAGAACTACTTTCGAGCCAAAAAAGCACCAAATTGCAATACTATTTTTTGGGAAATCACTAAAACAAGCACTGGTGGTATTCATTCAAAATGTTATAAAGTAGCACATTATAATTTATTATTATCACTGAATATTAGAATGAAGTTTATTCCAGATCTGCCAAATCCCAGTCAAACAACTCCTTTTCAGTTTCTGTAGCTATTTCCTGCTGTGTTTGCTCCTGCGATGATGAGGATGAGGAGGATGATTGAAAGAAACATGTATATGCCTCCTGTGATCCAATTTTTCGCAGAATATCCTTAGGTAGTTTATAATCATGACAGCATTTGCCATATCTTTTCATTCCATATCTAATAGTCAAAACAGCTGTCAAACTCTTGATGCTCAGTCTGTTCCGCAATTTTGATTTTATAACTCCCATCTGACTGAAAATACGCTCCACGTCCGCATTAGAATGAGGTAAAATGAGCACAGTTAAAGCTAACTGTAAGATCTTGGAAAGGATTTTCACCGGTAGCATCCTTGTATGAGGCTATTTCTGCCCACAGTCCAAGTGTGTCAGAGGTCTGTGTCCACTGCATATGATGAAGTTTTCTCCACTGGAAATCGATGCGGGTGAGAGTAGCTGCATCTTCTACAAACATTTTAGCAAGATCCAATATACAGGGCTTCATTGGCTGTAGACATTCACTTCCACTAAGACATGTCATGGACTGCAACACTCGAACGTTATCGGGTGTACGTAAACGCAGCTGTGTCAATAGCTCTATTAAAAACTGGATGCACCTTCCACGAATTTCTTTCTCATCGGGAAACTTGTAGTCTGCTATTTCTTTCTCGAACTCGTAACCTAGATTGGGATTAGGATCTAAATAATCTTGAATAGCATCACTTTTTGTTATTTTTCCCCCCAGGAATATCAATATTTGAACTGATAGAATCAGTGAGTTCGACAAGATTGCTGAGTAGTTTTGCTTGATCCTGTATATCTGCTTCGAATTTCTTATTCATCCTTTGAACTTTTCGTAGAATATGCTTCAGAAATATGAGAAACACATACTTGTTCATGTCGCTTAACATAGAATGTGGACGTTTTGCTGTATAACAGCGCTTGTTGAGTCTTGCTATATTCAAAATGAGTTCTGAGCTCGACCCACTGCTGCAATATTCCGAAAATGGCAGATTGAATGGACATCCATCGTGTCTGGCTTAATTGAACAACCTTCGGCGGATGTCGTCTATCATTTATTGAAGCAAAATGCTCTCTGTAGGTTGCTTGACGAAAGCCTGAGGGAGAAAACCAGTTATATGTTTCTCTAATCATGAACTCTATGTTCATGGGCAGACAAGCAGCTGCAGTCTGTGACACTGCCAGCTGAAGGGAATGACATACACACCTAACTAGTACCAGATGAGGAACTTCAGATTTTAATTTTTTATACACTCCATTGTTTACACCTGTCATGACAGATGCATTGTTAGTGCCGAGTGCAGCTAATCTTTGCAACTCAAGTCCATTCTTGTTTAAACAATCTTTTAACGCATTGCATATTGCCTGCGCGTTGCAGCCACTCACTTCAACTAAGTCTAAGTAAGTAACCACAAACTGCTTTCTTGTCTCTGAATAGTACCTAATAGCTACTCCAAGTAGCTTAGTTTCAGAAATGTCATTGCTCTCATCAATCAATAAGCTGTATTTACTTTTGCCAATATCAGCTGTCAAGTCTGTTGTGAAATATTTTTTCCCAGGAATAGCAATCTTTGAACTGATAGAATCAATGAGCTGGACAAGATCGCTGAGTAGTTTTATTGGATCCTGTATATCTGCTTCGAATTTCTTATTTACACTTTGAACTTCTCCGAGAATATGCATGAGAAATATGCGATACACATAGTTTTTCATGTCGCTAAACATAGAAAGTAGAAGTTCTGCTGTATAACAGCGCTCGTTGAGTCTAGCTACATCAAAATGAGTTCTGAGCTTGACCTACTGCTGCAATATTCTGACAATGGCAGATTGAATGGACATCCCCCCTCTGCTGTGTGTCCACCGTGACGAGGTAGAGGGGCTTGTGCGTCCCAATGACCCCAAGAGCTATGCCGACAGTAGCACAGCTACTGGTAGGGCCACCCATGTCGGACAGGTCAAGGGAGAGGGACCAGACGAAGAGACACACAAACCTGCTGCCTTGTAGGTAGACTGGGGACAGTCAAAGGCTAGGGAAAGCATCCCGAATAAATGCTTGTCGAAATCGGATGTACTGAGCCACAGGCTTGACAAAGCAGTGCAACGTAAAACCTGCTGCCTTGTAGGTAGACTGGGGACAGTCAAAGGCTAGGGAAAGCATCCCGAATAAATGCTTGTCGAAATCGGATGTACTGAGCCACAGGCTTGACAAAGCAGTGCAACGTAAAACCTGCTACCTTGTAGGTAGACTGGGGACAGTCAAAGGCTAGGGAAAGCATCCCGAATAAATGCTTGTCGAAATCGGATGTACTGAGCCACAGGCTTGACAAAGCAGTGCAACGTAACTTAATTCATGATGTCACAAATCAAAATTAATCGTTATGGTGCTAATCCTGTGAAGTCCCATCAGGCGGCGATAGTGCCGGGCCCCCTGCCTCGAGGGGGTCCACCCATGACTACTGGTGGTCACCTTCCCCTGTGCTGTGGAGTCAAGGAACAGAGGAGTAGGTTAAGAGCTATTGACCAAATACCCCGGACACTCAACATACTACAGTGGAATGCCGAAGGAGTTTACAAGAAGAAAGACTCCCTAACACAGCGTCTTCATAAAGATAGAATAGATGTGGCATGCATTCAAGAGACACATCTCAACGCCAATCACAAATTCTCAGTCAGAGGATATCAGGCCACACGTTTCGACCGCGAAGGACACAAAGGAGGAGTTCTAATACTTACACGAAATACAATACCTTGCAGCGAAGTATCTGTGATCTCTGACAACCTAAACGGAAATTATAGGTGTTGATATAATGATAAAGGACGTGAAAATAAGAATCTACAATCTTTATAGCCCAGCAGATAAGGACCTTACACTCTCAAACATGAAAATAACTGACACAAACTGCATTATTGTCGGAGACTTTAATAGCCGTTCAGAAAGATGGGGATACCCAGATACTGACAAAAGAGGAGATGAATTGGAGGACTGGGAAATAGACTCAAATCTCCATCTACTC
>JACEFZ010016263.1:0-24647 GCA_014155875.1 Cepaea nemoralis
AAATTTTAAAATGACCAAACCCCGAAAGAAAAGTAAAATCTAGAAAGTATTCAAAATATCCGACTCCAAATGAAAAGTATCTAGAATTGCATCCAGCATCCAAACGTCAGAAAACGGTATCCAGACGCCGGCAAAAACCTCTAGATCTGGATATAAAATATCTAGAATGGCAACTATGGATGGTACTTGGTAGGAGTTTTGGAGCTGACAGGAGAGCGGGGCGGCAGGGGAAATAATAGCAGCCCACTACCATCACGCTTTTGATTAAAAACATTTCCTTACAACAATGTCAATGAAGAAATGTTCAAATGTATAAAATGTTGGAAAATTTGCGAATATGTCACCTACACGTCTATTATTTTTTCGTCATTCAATTATTAAGGGTTATTGCTATCAATTTTATTGTTGTTAATTTGTATGGATGTTTACTATTACTATTATGCTCCCTTAGTTCCCCTCCTCCCCGCTTGTTTTACTGTTGGTTGTTTTGACGCTGCTACCGCTCTCGCTGGTTGGTGTTATCAATTGGCTGCCACTGCCATCATTACCTGAAAAGGTGGCGATGGTACTGGTGGCTTTGGAGCAGGCTGGAGATGGTGGTGACAGGGGGAACAAGCACGGTAATAAATAAATTTTGGGTTACCCCCCCCCCCCCTTTGACATGTAAATATGCAAATGAATTAATTGTTGTAATATTACACATATGTCACCTACATGCCCAGACGCAACGATCCGTAAATACACGCACACAAATACTGAACACACAGTACGCATGTAACAACACGAACAACACAAATGCAACAACTACCTTTCTGCATTGTAAACTAGTATACCCCTTGACAACCACCCCCCCCCCCCCTTTTCCCCCCACCTTTTCGACACTGTTGGTTTTGATGCTACTGCCGCCTTCACCAGTTGGTTCCAACAGGTTTTTACTGCCATTTTCCTCATTACCAAGTGGTGATGATGGTATTGGTGGGGTTGGAGCTGACAGGTGAGAGGGTGGCAGAGGGGGGAAAAATGGTATACTATCGTCTTGTTGTTGTTTGTACTCGTTTTTCGTTACCCCCCATTTCAAATGTAAAAATGTTGAAACAAATGTTGTAAAAATTTGCGCATATGTCACCTACACTTCTACATGAAACGCTCTGTAACAACACGAACAATACAAATGCAAATGTTTCTTAACACTCAATAAATGTTTTTAAAAAAAAATAATAATTCTGGTATGAACATGTGCCCTGCCTGTACCATCATTACAGTGGTCATAGGGACATTGGTGCAGTGAAACCAACTGGTGAGAGAGTAGCGAGGAAACAACATGTAAAGACTTTCCCCTATCCTTGTAGTCAATACTTACCTTATCATCCTTAGTATCATTGATTTTAAAAGTATTATTGATATCATCACTATTTATTTTACAACTTCATCTCCCCTGCGCCCCCTGGTGCTTTTGGTTTGCTACCCTTGCTGCTACCCAAACTGGTTGGTTCAAACATTTGTCCTGCCTGTACCATCATTACCCTTTCTTTGTACTCAGTATTTACCTTATTATCCTTAGTATCATTAATGTTATAAGTATTAGTGATATCATCATTATTATTTTACAACTTCATCTCCCCTAGCATGAGGCTTGGGTGGGGTGAAACCAGTTGAGGAGAGAGTAGCGAGCGGAAAAAAAAAATGTAAAGACTTCCCCTTTTCCTTGTATTCAGTATTTACCTTATTATCCTTATTATCATCTTTATTAATTTACAACTTCATCTCCCCTAGTGCCCCCTTTGCGTATGGTTTTGTTGCCTTTGCTACCACCCCCACTGGTCGGTTCAAACATTTATCCTGCCTGTACCATCATTAAGAGTGGGCATGAGGCATTGGTGGAGTGGAACCGATTGATGAGAGTGTGGCAAAGTAAACAAAAATGTAAAGATTTCCCTTTCTCCTTGTCACCCCCTTTGAATCATGTGAGTGAGTGTTGAATGAATGAATACAAAATCACATATGGTTACCAAACCAATGATATGGTAAAGATTTTTGTAAAAACAAATGCTTGGGGAAATGAGGGGGGGGGGAAACTCCTTTTACTCCAACTATTATTAAAAACTGCAGTTTTACAGTTGTATGTACCTGCTATGCTATGTTAACACCATTCCAAAGAAAATCATCTTAGCAAATGGAATCACAATTTGTAAAAAGTTTATCATTTTCATAACTATTATTACCATTGCTGGTTTTTTATATTGGCTGTTATTACCCTCAGTATGTCTCTTCTTGTCATCATTATTATTGTCATCATTAGTAATAAAACAAAAACTCTTTCCCATGTGCCCCCCTGCCCTCGCTCATATTTGTTGTTGCCTTTGCTGATACCCACACCGGTTTGGTTCAAAAAAGTATCCTGCCTTTACCATCATTGAGATAGTGGTGATTAAGGCATTGGTGGGTTGGAACAAATTGGTGAGAGGATGGCAGGGAAACAAAAATGTAAAGATTGTAAAAATTGTGTGCAAATGCTGATGCTTGTTTACTTTTTACAAAAAGTTAAAAAAAAAAAAAAAGAGGAAGGGAAAAAAATGAATGAACCCTTACAAAAAAGACAAACAAAAAAAGATAAGCAAGGAGAAAAAGAAAACCAACTCCTTTTACTTCTACTATTATTGAACATTGCATGTTGCAAGTATATGTATTTAAAAAAAAAAAAAATAAGCAAGGAGGAAAAAAAGATAACCAACTCCTCTTTACACCTACTATATTATTGTACAGTGCAGGATGCAATTGTTAATTTATGTACCTGCCATAATTTAACACCATTTCTAAGAAAATCATTTTAGCAAATGGAACCACATGTTTGGAAAATGTGATCATTATCAAAACTAATTTTATCATTGTGTTTTTTAGCATTGCTGTTATCACCCTTAGTAGTTTTATTCTTTGTCTTTATTATTATAAAATGTATTTAATGTAAACACCATTCCTAAGATAATCAATTTAGCACATGGAATCACATGTTAAAAAACTATTATTAATATTATCATTGAGATTGAGTCTATCAGTACTAACACTATCACCCTTAGCAGTGTTATTCCTTTATGTATTTGGTTGTTAGTTGCAACATGTTATAACAGTATAACAGTATAACAGTAGACGGTACTACCTGGTTTCTGTTAGCGCTGAACGTTGGGCGGCGCTTACCAAACCTGACAACCCACATTGTGCCAACGGCTTCGGGCGGAAGAGCGCAATTGGGAGGGTACAAGCCTTACCCTGGTGCGAGGAAATGCAAGCTAAAGACAAAATGTCATGGCAGGGCAGACCAGGCCCTAAGCCTTGGTTGGCGACTGGTCTAGGATCGAAGCTCCGACAGGCGGACAGTTAGAGCATTGCTTTGCTGATCCGGCAGCTTCTGCAGCTTGTCTTGTTCCAGATGTAGGGGTGTTACCTTTCCTCTGGAGTAAACTAGGCAGGCCGAGAGAGGGATCATGCTGCATGGGCAACACATGATCTCTATATTTTAGCCCAGGCTTTGTGCTATGGAGAGGCAATAACTCCATCCCTGGTCTTAACTGGTCTCGGAATCAAAGCGAGAGGCAACTGTTACGGGTTATAAGTCCTTGTCAGTTGGCGTAGACATGGGGCGCCACGCGTTGCCTCTGACGGTGGGAGATACCTATAGGTGTCACTGATCAGCTACCGCCCGCCTCAAGCTGGGCAGCCCCCAGCCAATTGGGTGCTGATCCGCCACAGCCTGCCTGCTTCAATGGGTGCTTGGGGCTAGGACAAAATCTGAATCGCAGGCTGTAAAACCAATGCACCAGGTACAAACAAAAATAAAAATAGAAACCTCAAGCTACGGCTTGCAACCTGGAACGTGAGAACCATGTGTCCAGGATTTTCCACTGACTTGACCAATATTGACGATGTGAGAAAAACGGCTGTGATTGATGCCGAACTCAATCGTCTAAACATTGATATTGCTGGCCTGCAGGAGACTCGCCTCGCTGAGGAAGGGTCACTCAGGGAAAACGACTACACCTTTTTCTGGAAGGGTAGAGGGCAGGCAGAAAAAAGGCAACACGATGTGGGCTTTGCAGAGAAGAATTTGCTACTGGGAATGATTGAAATTCTAGCAGGAGGAAATGAAAGACTATTATCCCTGCGCTTGGCAACCTCTTGTGGGTTTGCCACCATTATTACTGCATATGCACCGACACTCGATTCCTCTGATGATGTGAAGGATTCGTTCTATGAGGAGTTAGACTCCGTGATCAAGGCAGTTCCAAAATCTGACTACATTTATATGCTCGGTGATTTCAATGCTTGTGTGGGCAAGGACTCGAGTTCATGGCCAGTGTGCCTTGGAAAATACAACATCGGTCGCATGAATGGAAATGGGCAAAGGCTGCTGGAGCATTGCACCAGTAATGACCTATGTATTACAAACTCCTTTTTTAAAACAAAAGAGATGCATAAGGTCACATGGAAACATCCAAGATCCGGCCATTGGCACCAGCTGGACTTCATCATCACACGGAGACAACATCTGAACCATATATCATTGACTCGTAGTTACCACAGTGCTGACTGTGATACGGATCATTCTTTGGTTGTTGCAAGGGTTAGACTGAGACCAAAGAGAATCTACACAGCTAAACACAAATCTAGCCTCAGGATTAATATTATTAACACTCATGATCCTGAAAAGTGCTTTCAGTTTCAACAGCAACTTGAAGACGCTTTCACTGATACACCAGAAAATTGTACAGTAAATGAAAAGTGGGGTCAAATTAAGGAAACTCTTTATAAAACTGCCGTAGGGGTTTACGGCACTGTGGATCATAAGAGGCAGGACTGGTTTGCGGCCAACAGCGAGACTCTGCAGCCCTTGATTGATAAGAAGAAGAAAGCTCTCTTAAGAAACAAGGAAAGACCAACGCGTAACACTCTGAGTGAGCTTAGGCAAGCTAGGAAGGATGTGCAAAAGGCTGCCAGGCAGTGTGCAAATGATTATTGGATCAAGTTATGTGAGTCCATTCAAATCGCAAGTGATAAGGGAGACATAAGAAGCATGTATGAAGGAATAAAGAAAGCCTGCGGTCCAGTGATCAAAAGAAGTGCACCATTGAAAACCATGACTGGAGAAATCATCACTGATAAGAAACAGCAGATGGACAGATGGGTAGAGCACTATTTGGAGCTTTACTCAAGTGAGACCAAACTAGCGGATGATGCCCTCAACGCCATAGAGGCTCTACCAACTCTTGACCACCTGGACACACTTCCCACCATAACAGAAGTTAAGTGTGCTATAAATGAACTTGCATCTGGCAAGGCTCCAGGTAAGGATGGGATTCCAAAAGAGGTTATCAGGAGTGGGCAAGACACACTCACTATACAGATCCACCAGCTAATAGAGCTATGCTGGCGTGAAGGACAAGTCCCACAGGATTTCAAAGATTCAAGCATCATAACACTGTACAAGAACAAGGGCGATCGGAGCGACTGCAACAACTATAGGGGTATCTCACTTCTGTGTATTGTTGGAAAAGTATTTGCCAGAATTGTTCTGCGCAGACTTCAAGTCCTAGGAGATCAAGTCTACCCCGAATCACAGTGTGGCTTTCGACAGAACCGGTCTACCACTGATATGATATTCTCATTGCGACAAATGCAAGAAAAATGCCGTGAACAGAATCAACCACTGTTTATTGCCTTCATCGACCTCACAAAGGCATTTGATTTGGTCAGTCGTGAGGGTCTGTTCAAGGCACTAAAGAAGATTGGCTGCCCACCAACTCTTCTGTCCATTGTGGAATCGTTCCACACAGGCATGAAGGGTATAATCAAGTTTGATGGTGCAACTTCTGAAGAATTTGAAATCAAGAGTGGAGTTAAGCAAGGTTGTGTACTAGCTCCCACCCTCTTTGGAATATACTTTTCACTTCTACTGAAATATGCATTTCATGATCAGGATGGTGGTATATACATTCACTCACGCTCAGATGGCGGCCTCTACAATGCTCAGAGATTGAAGGCTAAGACCAAAATTAGGAGGGTACTGATCAGAGAGTTGCTTTTTGCAGATGATGCTGCAGTTACGACCCACTCTGAGGAAGAATTGCAATGTCTACTATCTGCATTCTCCAATGCTTGTTCTGAATTTGGTTTAACAATTAGCAAAAAGAAGACACAGATTATGTCACAAGGTGCACATGGGGTACCATCAATCTTTATTGACGACGCCGAACTAGAGATAGTAGACCATTTTACATATCTAGGATCAGTGGTAAATAGCAAATTATCCCTAGATCAGGAAATCAACATCCGGATTGGTAAGGCAGCAACAACAATGAACAGGTTAAGAAAAAGAGTCTGGGAGAACAGGAAGCTTACTGCCAAAACAAAAGTCCTTGTCTATCAAGCCTGTGTCCTTAGTACTCTTCTCTATGGCAGTGAAACCTGGACAACTTACTCACACCAAGAGAACAACTTAAACAGCTTTCATATGCGGTGTCTGCGAAGAATTCTTGGTATTAAGTGGCAAGACAAAATCACAAATACTGAAGTATTGGAAAGATCAGGTTGCGTGACAATTTATTCCATGCTCAGTCTTCGTAAACTTAGATGGATAGGACATCTTAGGAGGATGGATGATGGTAGAATACCAAAGGATATCTTTTTTGGTGAATTACAGATGGGTAAGAGATCTCAGGGTCGGCCTCTACTACGATACAAAGATGTGTGTAAGCGGGACATGATTGATACAGGCATTGATAATGCACATTGGGAGCAAGTCGCCGCTGAACGTGTTGCATGGAGGGCAAATATCAGAAATGGAATAAAGTCAAAGGAGAAAATTATTGCAGAAAAGTCACACACCAAGCGTTTGAGACGTAAGATGGTGCATGATGGTGGAAATGACCACGTGTTCACATGCACCCACTGTGAACGGACATTTACAGCGCAAATTGGCCTTATCAGTCACACTCGCTACCGCCATAGGTAAAAGTTATTATGCCTTTTTAAAGCACAAACTATCGTCTGTCAAGACGGCAAGGTGCCAATGATGTTAGTTGCATTATTATCATTATAATCACTATTAATATATATGGCTTTGTAAACACGTATACTGTCACATCCCCCTTTCCCACATTTTTGATACTGTGATTGTAGTCCCTGCTGCCACCCTCACCGGTTGTTTGTAAACAGTTTTGCACCGCCATGTTTTATCATCACCGAGCGGTGGTGATGGTACTTGGTAGGAGTTTTGGAGCTGACAGGAGAGCGAGGCGGCAGGGGAAATAATAGCAGCCCACTACCATCACGCTGTTGATTTAAAATATTTCCTTACAACAATGTCAATGGAGGAATGTTTAAATGTATAAAATATTTGTATTTTTGCGCATATGTCACCTACACGTACCGGCTCCGTGGCCGAGGGGTTAGCAGCTTTCTCCGCTAACCCCGAATACTCTCGTCACGTGACGCGACGAGAATTAGCAGTGGTTCGAATCGCAAAAGTGACTTATGAGAGTATGGAGCCGGTCGCTCAGAAAGTCGTGGCGTGCTGATGAGCGTAATCTAGCCTAGGAATCAACATACAGCTGAAAGATGCTGGTGTTGACCGCAATATCCTGAAACAGGATGGAAACGCGGGAAAAAAAAAAAAAAAAAAAATGTCACCTACACGTCCACATGCAACGCTCTGTAAAAACACGAACAATACAATTCGCAACCACTTTAACACTCAATAAAAGGTTTTTAAAAAAAATAATTCTGGTATGAACCTAAGCCTATCCACGTCAATATGGAAGCACTATACTCGAGTTTCGCCCTCGTTTGAGCTCGTCAGTATTGCATATCCCTGACCGGATCCGGAAACAGTCCCGGATCACGCGTGTGAAGCGGGTGTGTAACCACGCGGCACACACTGGACACACCAAATTATCACAACAGAACATCACAACGCTACCCATCGTAGGCTATGCTCAAGATTGCCCAATCGCCGCGACCGACGTCCGTCAATCGATGGGACCCGAACATTCATTCAACATTTATTTTTCTAAGTAATAGGGCACATTTAATAATATCCATCCTAATTATGTATCTCCGAATTTTCCCTCTATGGGGGAAAAACATTTTTTTACTGGCCTTCCATGGCCACACAACACTTAAAGAACACACTCCACATCAGTCCCAAACTGTTGGAATACTGCCAACATTCTACCAGACATGCATACAGGCAATACAAGGACATGAACAGTTAATACAGCAAACAACACACACAATATACAAACAGTTAGTTAGAGAGCAAGCACCACCACTCAAACTTACGATTAAAAGAGGACACAAATACTTCATGTCTGACTTCACATGTACCTTGTCAAACCTACACAACAAACACATAACACCAACAGCTAGAGAAATCACATATAGACTGTTATATGACACCGACAACACAGATAGAAGCATACAAATTCAAACAAATATCACAGTGTCAGCTATGTAGAAATAACACAAAAGAGACAGAGGAACACATTTATTATACATGTCCAACAATTACAGCCATACGCGCAACACTGAAACACCTCATACAAACGTACACAGGCAAACAAACCGACATACATAAAGCAATTTTTCTCAACACTATACCAAACACAGCAAAAGACATACATACAAAACTACTGACAGCTCTTTCTTACTATAGACATCTCATATGGACATGCAGAAACTCAGCCAGATACAAACACCGCACATATAACACATACTTAATATCATTTATGTACACAGACAAAATATCACAACTATTTCCAGAGTAAATCATATGTATTCTTCTTTATTTTGGTATACATGAGTACAAGAAAGAAAGAAGAAACTGTGAGTGAATGGTGAGTGAATGATTATAAAATATCACATATGGTCACCAAGACCAATGAATAATCCCTTATGTAATGATTTTTGGAAGGATAAATGCTTATTTATTTGCTTCAAAATGATGAAATAACACTTATAGATAAGGAGGGGGGGGGGAGGAAAAAAGAAAATCAACTCCTTCCATTCCAAATTATTATTTATGGAATGTTGCTTTAAATGCACTTGTATGCTATACTACCACCACTACTAAGATTATCACTTTAGAAAATAGAATCACATATCTATTATACTATTATTATTTTTATTATTATTATTATTATTATTATTATTACTATCATTATCTTGCCTTATTATCCTTAGTACCATTAATTTTTTAAGTATTATTGATATCATCATTATTATTTTACAACTTTATCTCCCTTGCGCCCCCTTTGATTATGGTTTGTGGCCTTTGCTACTACCTCTACTGGTTGGTTCAAACATTTATCATGCCTGTACCATCATTAAGAGTGTTCATGAGGACATTGGTGGAGTGGAACCAATTGGTGAGAGCGTGGCAAGGGAAACAAAAATGTAAAGATTTCCCTTTCTCTTTGTCACCCCCCTTTGAATCATGTGAGTGAGTGTTGAATGAATGAATACAAAATTACATATGGTTACCAAACCAATGATACTGTAAAAATTTGTGTTAATACAAATTCTTGTTTATTTTTTTTTTTTTTTATCAAAAAGAGGGAGAGCAAAGGGGGAAAAAATGAATGAACCCTTACAGTTAAGGGGACAAAAAACAAGGAGGAAAAAAATAACCAACTCCTTTTACTCCAACTATTATTAAAAACTGCAGTTTGCATTTGTATGTACCTGCTATGCTATGTTAACACCATTCCTAATAAAATCATCCTAGCAAATGGAATCACATGTTGTAAAAATGTTATCATTTTCATAACTATTATTATCATTGCTGTTATTATCATTGCTGTTTTTACCCTCAGTATGTTTCTTCTTGTCATTATTATTATTGTCATCATTAGTAATAAAAACCCATTTCCCATGTGCCCTCCCCCCCCCCCCTCGCTCATGGTTGTTGTTGCCTTTGCTGATACAGTCACCAGTTTGGTTCAAATATTTATCCTGCCTTTACCATCATTGCCCAGAGAGTGGTCATGAGAGAATTGGTGTGGTGGGTCAAATAGGTGAGAGTGTGGCAAGGGAAACAAAAATATAAAGATTTCCCTTTCTCTTTGTTACCCCCCTTTCACATGTAAATATGTTCAAGGAATGAAAAATGCTTATGCCACTTACATGCCCATATGCAACGCTTGTAAATACACGCACACAAATACTGAACACACAGGACGTATGTAACAACACTAACAATACTAATAGTCAATACAAATGCATTGTACTACTATTACGATGATCTCTTATTGAGATTAAGCAGGTAATTATGTATTACTATATTAATATTATGGTTTGACTGCTATTAATTTTAATTTATGATCACTATTATTATTAGTATACTCCCTCAGACCCCCTTCCTCCCGCTTATTACTGTTGCTGTTGATGCTGTTGCCGCCCTGACTGGTCGGTTTCCAAAAATGTTACTGCCATTATCATCACTACCGAAGAAGTGGTGAAGGTATTGGAGGTTTTGGAGCCGGCTGCTGGTGAGGGTGGTGACAGGGGATACAAACATGGTTAAAAAAAAACACATACAATTTGGATCACCCCCTTTCATATGTAAATATATCTATGAATTAATTGTTGTAATATAACACACATATCATTATCACTTACACGCCCACATGCAACGCTCGGTTAATACACGCACACAAATACTGAACACACAGGACGCATATAACAACACGAACAATACAAATGCAATTGCACTATTATTATCATGCCTTCTTATTGCAACAGTTACCCTCGTGTATCACCTTTATATTATCAAGGGTTTATTGAAATCAATTTTATTGTTTTTTAAGTTTTATGATTGTTACTATTATTATTATAATACTCATTCATTTCCCCCTCCACCTCACTCGTTCACTGTTGTTTGTTTGACGCTGATACCGCCCTCGCTGGTCGGTTCAAACAATCTGCTGCCACTGCCATCATTACCAAAGAGGTGGCGATGGTATTGGTGGGTTTGGGGCCGGCTGGAGAGGGTGGCGACAGCGGAAACAATCATGGCAATATAAAATAACATTTGGGTTACCCCCCTATACATGTAAATGTGTCAAATGGAACAATTGTACAATTGGAACAACGCTCGTTTAATACACACAAATACTGAACACACAGAACGCATGTTACAACACGAACACAAATGCAATCACTACCATTTCTTCAATGTTTAACTAGGATACTCCATACCCCCCCCCCCCCCTTTTTCAGACCATTTCGCTACCGTTTGTGGTTGATGCTGCTGCCGCCCTCACCGTTTTGGTTCAAAGAAGTTACTGCCTTTTTCGTCATTACCGAATGGTGATGGTGGTATTGGTCGGGTTGGAGCCGATAGGTGAGGGGGGTGCCAGGGGAAATAATAATGGTATACTATCGTTTTGTTGTTGTCTGTTTTTGGCTTTTCGTTTACACCCCCCCCCCCCCCACACACACACACACACACACCCATTTCAAATGTACAAATGTTGGAAAAATGTTGTATAATTTGCGAATATGTCACCTACACTTCCACATGCAACGCTCTGTAAAAACACGAACAATACACTTTGCAACGACCTTAACGCTCAATAGAAGTTTTTAAAAAAAGAAATCAGTCCCAAACTTTTATAGCATTAACAAAGACATGTTTAAATGTTTTGCATATCCTTTACAGGACATCGCTGTGAACATCAGCATCTTTCATCTGTATGTTGATTTCTTGGCAAGATTACGCTCAGTAGTTTGCCATTGCTTTCTGAGCGGCCGGCTCAGTTATCCCGCAAGTCACCAGCGGGGGTCGAACCGCTCCCAGCTCTCGCCCTGCTACGAGACTCTGCGTGATAAACGGGATTACGGAGAAAGTGTTGTAACCCCTCGGCCAGAGAGACCGGCAACAAAGACATGAGAAGACTGAATTTTAACATGTTAGGTATATGTGAGATCAGAGGGCATTATTATAGAGAACAGAAATATCACCATAAAGACATTTCGCCTAATTAGAATGTATGCGTATTTTGTTCATCTGTTCTCTTCTGAGTTTTCTCTCCTGTTCTCTACTGTCAATTAGTAATGAAATGTTGGGGGTAGCGAAATTGTGGGAGTATTGTGAACATATCGTGGAAAAAATAAACGAACACTGAGATTTAGCTGTAGGTATTACAAGATCACCCATCAAAACCCTAAGGAAAGGATAAATGAAATGTTTGTGGCATGTCAATTGTAGAGGTGAAATACGGAAATTAACCTATGTGGGAACACTATGTGAATATAGGTAGAGAACACTTATGTGGAATGCTTGAACCGCTGGGCAACTAATGCTAATGCAGTTAGTGGTGTGCCGACTTCGCTCGCAGACATAGGGAAAAGGTATGGCCATTATGTTGTAGATACAGGGAAACCCTGCACCCTACTTCGGACGCCTTGAAACTTTGCACTGGTTTTACAGACACTCGTCCGAGATTTCTGTCATACGCTTCCAACATACACCGTGGGTACATGGCCATCATAGAACTGAATTGGCAGTTGATCTAGGAGCCGGCTGATAGCAGAAAAATCATAGATGACTCGGGTAGAAGACACCACAATCAGAAATGTGTGCATGCTTTGTGCTAAAAGATATTGGAAGAGGAGATGAGTGGGATCAGAATGTCAAAGGAACTGTTAGACCTGAGCATGATCACAATTATAATATTAGATCGGGGGTGTAGGAACAATTTATGCACATTTCGTGCCCAGGTGATGCAATCATCTACACGGATAGCGCTGTACTAAAGAGGCAAAAGAAATTCCTAGGAGTTCACAGCCAATATTAATGGACTGTGTTTAGTGCAAGAGAATCTGGCATATGATATCACAACATCTAGTCTGAGAATGGAGACGGAGGAAGTTGCTGCGGCGTTCCGCTGGCTTGAGGTCAAACAGCACACACGTAGTGTAACTGTAACACAGACTCACGGAGCCTGTCGATAAGACTGAAGGCATTTATGTTTCATGCAGAGCGGCATTTTTTTTTTCCGCTTTTCCATCCTGTTTCAGGATATTGCGGTCAACATCACCATCTTTCAGCTGTATGTTGATTCTTAGGCTAAGATTACGCTCATCAGCACGCCACGACTTTCTGAGCGACCGGCTCCATACTCTCATAAGTCACTGGCGCGACTCGAACCGCTTCAAATTCTCGTGCGCTCACGTGAACCACGAGGGTATTCGGGGTTACGGAGAAAGCTGCTAACCACTCGACCAGGTAGACCGGTCATGCAGAGCGGTATGCTTCAAGTAAAAGATCAAAGATAAAGATCATCCCGTTGGATCTTTTCCCAATTGGGAACAAGATGGCGGGATCTGTACCCATGGGAGGGGTATTAGTACACGAGAAGGCAGATCCCTTTGCAATCATGTGTATAATTGTGAAGAACATCGCCTGGTGTCAGAGCCTAGCAGCAACATCGTTACGGCGCCCGGCGGACAAGAGTTGTCGGCTGGCAAGTTTCTTACCTGACACGCGACCAGCGCTGACGACAGACGACGCAAAGCCACGTGACCCCACCTGAGGCAGTGGGCAGTGTGTGTGCTAATCTCAGACCACGCTGCGACTGGACATCTGAACGGACGTGTGTGTCGAGAGCAAGGCGTTGTGTGAATCTCCGTGGTTGTGAGCTGAACGACTGATATTGTGAGCGTCAGACCTATGAGCTGTATTGTGGTAGTGAGTTGTTATATGTTGTACATTGCTGTAACTATTGTTATGTATTTAATGTGGTAATAAATCCATAGAACTTGTGTTGCTGTGTCTTACGTCGAATAACGTTTGTACTTGTACTGTCTCACATGTGTTAGCCAACGAGCCTAATATAAGATCCTGACATGTGTGGACGTGGGTTGCTCGTCATTATTTAAGAACCTAATATATTTAGACGTGTGTTGTTCGTCTTTGTGATTTAAAACTATAATTCTTGTACTTGTAAAATTTGTCAAGGTTATAGTGATGTACATGTGATCGGAAAAGTCTCAGTGTGATCCATTACTACATTGTCTAAATATGTTTAGAATCATTAGTAAATGTACAGTACATATTGTTTGATCCTGTAAACGTGTTAAACATTTGTCAATTGTGAAACTTGTTATCGTTTGACCTTGTCAACCTTGTGATTTTGCCGCCATTTTGACCTTGTCGCCATCTTGTAAACTTGATGTCTTTGTCCTTACTGAATGTCATCTTGATGTAAGTGATGTGTCATCAATGTTATTGAGTGTTCAAATACAGATAGATTGTTTTTGTGTATCGAGTTTGTGGAACGCGAAGAGTTTTGGAAAGAGTGTAACTTCTGTTGAAAGAAACACTGTTGACGACAAATTTACGACATACAATTATACTCAACGCCATCCAAACCAAATCAACACTTAGTGACTTACAGGCACACACCAACAAACACACGCTAACTTATTTCTCTCCAAAACAAAGCAGGTTTTTGCGTACCATCCATAACCCTGCCGTAGAGGTCATTAGTGGTTCTGAAGTACGACCTTACAGTTTTTCTAGCCCGATTGCCCAACCATTCGTCATCATATCCAAGGGCACTTGAGTATATTTTTTCTTTACTTTAACTTTACGTATGCATTAGTGGGCACGCATCGTATAGTCAAATCAAGTGTAAGTTGTTTTTCTACTAACCAATTATAATATATTTTGTGTGGTTGATTATCATCGACATATTTTCTCCATCATGTCGTCATTGTTTGATTTCATCGATATGGGTTTGAAATTAAAGTTAGAAGGTGATGAATTAACAAAATGGAGTGAGAAGAAATACGCTGAGTACTGTGAACGCGAAGATAGAGCAGCTGAAAGAGCTCTAAAACAGGCAGAAATTGAAAAAGCTGCCAAACAAGCAGAAGCAGAAACAGCTTTGAAACAGGCAGAGATTGAAAAGGCTGCCAAACAAATAGAGGCAGAAACAGCATTAAAACAAGCTGAGATAGACGGTGAACTTAAGAAAGCAGAAATAGCAGCTCAAAGTAAGAGAGAAGAACTTGAATTACAGTTAAAAATGAAACAACTGGACACTGAGACTGCAATGAATAAAGAGTCAAAGAAATCGGAAAGACTGGAAAAAGAAAACCAGTATAAAAAGTACCAAGGTATCGTTCGTAACTATACCTCGGGTGACTGCATAGCAGCCTTTACCCAAAATTTTGAGACTTTAATGGAACATTACCAAGTTCCACTTTCGGAATGGAATATTTTGTATATGAGAAGTCTTTCTGGGGAACCTTTGAAAGTCATTGAAACCATCCCCAAAGACCTCAGAAAAGAGTACCATTACATTAAATCTAAAATAATGGCACATTTCATGCTAGATGAAGCAGGGTACAGAGAACAATTCAGTAAACTGAGTCCAAAGTCAACTCAAACGTTCTCTGACTACCTCTGTTTAGTCCGAGACATTTTCAGCAAATGGACTTCATCAGCCAAAATTAACAAAAATTATGATAAATTAGAAGATCTCATTATTCGAGATAAGGTTATTTCTTCTATCCCAACATCTTTTTCTAAGTTCTTGCAAGAGAATGAATGCACATGTGTGGAAGAAATGGAAAGACGTGGGTCGGCCTATTATACGGCAAATAAACAGTGTTTTGCCACTGAAGCTACTGACAGTAACTGGGTAGCAGCTGCCAACTATGAGAAAAACTATAGTAGGCAAAAACCAAACAGGCCTACCTCTGAAAAGTTTAGACATTGTGTTCATTGTAAAATGTCTCATTATTTGAACGATATGTGCGATAAAAACCCAGGGTACCAAACATACTTGCAAAATATGGTAAACAGACAAGACAGAGAACGTAAATCGTTCAAAAGCTTACGAAAATGTTTTCTCTGCAAGGCATACGGTCACCATCGCATGGATTGTAAAGGCAGGCATATGACCAACAAAGCCAATGCCGCCTTGTTCGATAGTTCAGCGTCAGAAGACGAAAATACAGAAAAACATCCTGTACATGCAGCACAGGCTTGTGACGTATTTAGTTCCAACACATGCACTGTCTGTAATACCTTCTTTGAAAATGGATATCTTAACATGCGGGCACGCCATCCCTATTGCTAATGAGGAAGGTAACTTAGTAATAGACTCAAAAGGCAAGTTAGACATCTATCACGGGTACGTTAATGGCAAGTCTGCTACAGTACTTCGCGACACCGGGAGTACACTTATTGGCCTGAAAACAACATTCATAACACCTACAGACTACACTGGTAGACACATCACATGTAGAACATTTTCAGGCAATATTGAAAAATATCCATTAGCTTGGGCATACATCGAAACACCATTCCTCACCGGAAAAGTAAAAGTCGCAGCACTTACAAACCCAGTGTGCGATATAATCATCGGGAATTTACCGGAAGTGAATGACAAACATCATAACCATGACATAACATCACTATGTATTAATAATAACACATCACCACCAAATGTCATTGAAAATGTCATATCACCAGTTGAATGTATGTTAGCTAATGCAGCACTAAGTTCTCATCACATCATTGACGATATCATTCCATCATCATCTGATGTCATTGAGTGTGTGAACGCAGTAACAAGAGCTACTGCTAGAGTGCAAGATGATAGTAACCAAACTGAGGCTATTCAAATGCTTAGCCCAGAAGTACCACCTAGTGACTCGATGAAGGAAACATTCATAACAGCTCAAAAAGCTGATCCTTCACTGTCAAAGTATTTTGACCTGATCGGCAAAAAGCCAAGAGTAACGAAAAATGCTAAATGGCATTTTGCTTTATACAACGATATACTCACCAGGTACTACACCAAAGGTGACGTTACAACAAAGCAAACTGTGTTACCAACCACTTATCGCAAGCAAGCTTTACATCTTGCTCACGATATACCTTTTGCAGGTCATATGGCATATGTTAAAACCAGGTCAAGACTATTGACACAGTTTCATTGGCCAAAATTCTGTAATGACATAAAAACATATTGCAGAAGTTGTGATACATGCCAGAAACTGGTAAAGAAAGGTAAACACCCACAGGCAAAGTTACAAGTCACTGACTTAGCCAGTCGACCTTTTGAAAAATTATCAGTTGACATTGTGGGCCCTCTTAGTCATACAACTACTAGAGGGAATAAATATATACTAACAATTATTGATCAATGTAGTCGCTGGCCAGAAGCGATTCCGTTAAAGAACATTACTGCCAACGATATCATGGAAGTGTTCTTCCATATTTTCTCCAGAATTGGGTTTCCAGATACGATCCAGTCTGATAGAGGCACTCAATTTATCGCCGCATCCACTCAAGCTTTCACTAAAATGTTAGGAGTGAAGCAAGTCTTCAATAGCCCCTATCATCCTCACTCGAGCGGGATAATAGAAAAGCTTAATGGGGATCTGAAGCACATGCTAGCCAAAGTAACTCAAGATCACCCCAATAACTGGGATCTATACTTACCAGCTGTCCTTTTTGCTTATCGCGAGGTACCACATTCTAGTACCGGTTTCTCTCCTTTTGAACTCATCTATGGTGCCAAACCACGCGGCCCATTAACAATTTATCACCAAATGTTAACTGAGTCCACTCCAGTATTGAAACCCATATCATCATTTGTGTATGTAACATCATTGCGTGAAAGGATAATGAAATCATGTGAAATTGCTAAAAGTGCACTAAAACTATCTGGTGCTACTTACAGACAATACGCAGACAAAGGTAACAGGACTATAACATTGACAGCTGGACAGGACGTACTACTACTACTACCTAGTGACAGACAACTACTGACAGATTCTTGGCAAGGACCCTTTAAAGTGACAAGACAAATCTCTCCTGTTGACTACGAAATCCTGATAAAAGACAAACACAAAATATTTCACATCAATATGCTAAGACCATACTTCAACAGAGACAACGAACAAGACGATACGACAGCTTGCACCGTGATAATAGATCACGAAGATGACGATTCTAGCGACGAGATTCCAACACCTACATTAGACACGACAAACTGCTTGAAGGAGATCAAGATCAATCCAAACCTAAGTCAAGCAGAGACAAACAGTTGCAAACAGTTGATACAAGAGTACAACACCATCTTTTCAGACAACCCAGGACAAACAGAGTTAGTACAGCATCACATCACACTCACATCAAACACACCCATAAGATGCAGACCATACACCATACCATTACATTACAAGGAACAACTACATCAGGAAATCATCAGCTTAGGAAAAAAACAACATCATCAGACGATCCCTATCAGACTTCTCTTCACCCATGGTCATTGTACGGAAAAAGGACAACACAATACGACTTTGCATAGATTACAGAAAACTGAACAAAATAACTGTTTTAGATCTTGAACCAATGGCAAATACGGACGATCTTCTGACAGAACTGACTGACGCTAAGTTCTTCACGACCCTTGACATGGCTAAAGGTTACTGGCAGATTGCTGTACATGAAGACAGCAGACATCTAACAGCTTTCGCCACGCCTTGGGGACTATACGAATGGTGCAAACTTCCATTTGGGCTAGTCAATGCCCCAGCCACATTTGGACGCATGACACGACTCCTCCTATCTGACATTCCTAATATAGTTTCCTATATTGACGACATCTGTGTCCATACAGAGACAATGACGGAACATATAAAGATACTGGAACAGACACTAGAACGTATCAGACAGCACGGACTGACAGTGAAGCCTTCAAAGGTGAGCATGGCTTACCAAGAGATATCATTTTTGGGGTACAGAATATCCAATGGCTTTGTCATGACAGACAACAAAATTGTCTCGAAAATTCTAAAACTGTCACTTCCAACAAATAAGAAACAAGTCCGCAGTTTGCTGGGACTTATTAATTATTACAGAAACTTTATTCCTGATTTTTCAGAGCTAACTGAGGTTTTTTCTAATTTACTAACTAAGAATAAACCCGAAAAAGTTGTAAACGATGAATGCCTACGAAATGCATTTGATAAAGTTTTGGCACATTTTTCTGATAAGAATACACCTAATCTCATCCTTAAATTGCCCAACATTCGTTTACCTTTCAGATTGAGAACAGATGCTAGCTCTATTGCGATCGGTGCAGTCCTTTTGCAGGAATACAACGACATCTTGCATCCCGTCTGTTTTCTATCAAGAAAACTAAGACCCCGAGAGCGGGCCTGGTCCATTCCGCAATTGGAGGCATTGGCCTTAGTAGAAAGTGTAACAAAGCTGTCCAAATATCTTCTAGGACGTCACTTTATCATCGAAACTGACAACAGTCCATTAAGGTATATCAATTCTGCAGTACCATCAAATAACATGATTGCTCGCTGGTCCTTAAAGCTTCAGAATTTCAGTTTTGAAGTTCGCCATATTCCCGGCAGAATGAATACAATCGCCGACCTTTTGTCCCGTTGTCCGACAGACCCAGTAAACAATGTCTGAGTGCACTGTGTAATATTACACTCAGCCCAACACAGCCACCAATGTGTGAATTTTTCCATTCACCTACTGTGTAAGGTCAATAATCAAAATTGTGATACGGTTTGCATACCGACATGTATAATATACTTATTTTAATCAAGTCATGTAATGAGTGTAGTATAATTGTGTAGTGTGTGTTAGAATGAGAACAATATTAATTGTAAATAGACACCAACAACAGTGTCACAGACGCTTAACCAATTATCAGAAGCGAACTTTACTATTGTGACATTTGTGGGTGATTTTTGTTCACCGTGATATTTTAACATGTGCAAATGTAGACCGAACAGTGACTCCTACATTACCTCTACAGCAAATGTGATCCAAATTGTGCGACGTGTGAACACATCGGAAATAAGAACATTCCATCATAATCCGTTGTCTTACAATAACATCAGACACGAACTGTGAGAACATTCTACTATCAGTTCCGAAATAAAACCGGATCATTTGTATTCAGAAAATGTAACATCAACCAAATTTTTCGTTTCGTGTGCATTTCCGGTGTAGTTTAAAAAGTATAACTTAATTAGCAGACTATGTACAAATTTCCAAAAATTTATGACACTTGTAAAATCGTTTTGAATCTATAAAATATAATATACAAATTGTGTACATATTTATTTTGATTAGTGTAATCTTAGAATCATATCTTGATTAACGTATTCATATTACCGACTTTTTCTCGTTAATATGAAGAAACGTCAAGCAATGACGCTAAGAAATTAAATAAGTATTGTAATGTATGAAATTTCTTAAATGTCAAAATTACTTCCCTTGCATTTGTGAATTACATCAAGGGCCATAATTTAAAATATATTCATTAATGTATATTGTATAAATAGACATTTTGTTGCTCAAATGATTGGCACAGCAGGTAGGCGTCCACCAAGCATGTCATAGTGCTGCCAACATTGCAAACCAACATAAGAGCTCCTGACCAAATGAGGGCAGAGTTTAAGTGTTTAATACGACTAATACAAAGCCGTATTTCAGTCTGGCCTAGATGGTTGTTGCAAAACAATCATATTATTACGTTTTTTTCAAAATGGCTGCGAGGTAGATGCGTGAAGCTGGAACTACTGATCTGACTGGGTATTATTGCAATGAAGGTAACCAGGCATCAGGGGGATGAAACCTGAATTGTGTTAAAAATTGTACTTCATTTGTCATTTCAATGCAACTTACATTTTTTTTGTATATATTTCTATGCCTTATATGTATTTTCATGCATACCACTGGGAAAGAGTAGTCTCTGACATGAAATTAACACTACCCCAGTATATACATACATCATGAATGAAAGATGGCATCTTTCATTGAAGTACCCGGGGAGAATGTCAGAGCCTAGCAGCAACATCGTTACGGCGCCCGGCGGACAAGAGTTGTCGGCTGGCAAGTTTCTTACCTGACACGCGACCAGCGCTGACGACAGACGACGCAAAGCCACGTGACCCCACCTGAGGCAGTGGGCAGTGTGTGTGCTAATCTCAGACCACGCTGCGACTGGACATCTGAACGGACGTGTGTGTCGAGAGCAAGGCGTTGTGTGAATCTCCGTGGTTGTGAGCTGAACGACTGATATTGTGAGCGTCAGACCTATGAGCTGTATTGTGGTAGTGAGTTGTTATATGTTGTACATTGCTGTAACTATTGTTATGTATTTATTGTGGTAATAAATCCATAGAACTTGTGTTGCTGTGTCTTACGTCGAATAACGTTTGTACTTGTACTGTCTCACATGTGTTAGCCAACGAGCCTAATATAAGATCCTGACACCTGAGAGAATGGTGCAACAGTGAGTGAAGAGGGGATATGGTAGACCAGTGAGTCTCAACCGGTGGGGAATTCTCCCCTCCACTCCACCCCAGATGGGAATTTAGGGATTTCATGGGGGAGGAGGGATTAAGACCACAGATTAGCAGACTCAAACTGGCTTCAGAACCACACAAAACACGATCGTCCCCCTTTCTTGAATTACATGTGAGCGTTGAGTACTACTATGTTTCCGATCTGAGGAGATTAAGCGTACTCGTTATGTTAAATTCCCCGATTATTTCAAGTTCTCGTTCATGCAAGAACCGATTACTTGATATTGTTTTTACCTCCATACTTTAGTTAGTTAGTTAGTTAGTTAGTTAGTTTAGTCGACGGTTTAACATCAGGGCACACGGGTGTAACCCATAAGTGTTCCTTACTCAAGCCCGAGTCCGGAGAATCTCAGCTTAGTGTACGAACTCCATAGCATTGGCGAGGATCCTGAAATAATTTGGGTATATTTTTAACTCTAAAATTTTCCCGGGCAGCGTCGTTAGGCTACTCTTTTTCGATTTCCAACTGCCAAGGGATTTTTTACGTGCGCAACAGCACACGGCCATCCGATCTCACTACCCAGAGACCAGGGGAAATTTCTTTACTAGAAGTCCAGGTGAAAATCTCCCGGCCCTCACCGAGGCTTGAACCCGGGACCCCCAGAACTCGAGGCGGACACCATACCTCGAGACCACACAGCCCCCTACCTCAACACTTTACGGGTTCTATAATTCTCGCCCATCTGAAATTCGTTTATAACGTAAGTAGACCCGCAAATCACGTTTTATGTAGATGTCTAGACTTGTTCTAGTATGTGTTATTAAATTCGGCTTCCATTTTTACGTATATGTGTAGGGGCGGGGGAGGGGTGGGGGATTATAGAAATGATATACGAAAGGGAGGGGGCGGGTGGCATTCTGAAAATACAGGTGAAGGGGTGCATGGACCAAAGAAAGATTGAGAACCACAAGATAAATATATTAACGATTAATGAAATGCGATGGTCAGGTGCGGAGGAGGGGAGGGGGATGTTTAGAAAGTGTAGAATTATTTACTCACGAGAGAAGGACTACAAAATGGGAGTTGGCATAATTTTGGATCAAATGACTGCTAGGACAGGTAAAAGATTGTGAACAATCTCAACAGTATTATTGGTGAAACTCTATGGCAAACCTCTGAATATTAACATTAATACAAGTATATGAGCCAGCAGCAGGACTGTAAAGAAAAAGATAGTAGACATATCACGAATTAGACATGGCCGAGGTACCAGTGTAAAAATTTTGAAATGACTGTTATCCTCGGAGATTTCATTGCCAATGAAGTCAACGACAAACTGGTGAGTATGGCCAGGGTGATAGGAATGAGAGAGGTGACAGATTAATAGGCGAAGTGAGCAGGACAAGACCTGGTCTGATAGAGTCAAGCCCTATGTGCAGTTTTATGATCTCTATTTTTTCGCGCTGGCGAAAGGCTGTACAAGTTTATGGTGTAGACAAATATTATGTTTAGAGGAAATGTCATTATATTGTTTGTAAATTTAATTCATTTTGAACAAACAGTTCTCTTCTCCACCCCCCTCCCTCTCTCTCTCTCTCTCTCTGTCTCTCTCTCTCTCTCTCTGTCTCTCTCTCTCTCTCTCTCTCTCTCTCTCTCTCTCTCTCTCTCTCTCTCTCTCTCTCTATCTCTGCTATATGGTGCATTAATTTCTGACTATTCCTCCTATCTCTTTAAAATAAATATCTCCTATAATTGTAAATCATACACTTCAATTGCGCATGCGTTTTCATAATTGGAAATATTTAAAGTACCATAATAACATTATTTATAGTAATGCTTTGATTGATCACTACACTTATTAATAATTCTGTTCAAGCATTCTGCGGAATTATCAGATGTTTTTAAAATGTTGCATATCCCTTACAGGACGTTGCAGTCAACACCAGCATTTATACTGCCGTTGTTGATGTCTTGACAAGTTTTTACGTTTAGTAGTTTACCATTGCTTTCTGAACGACCGGTTCCAATACCAACACGTTAAAACCAGCGCGACACGTTTTGCAATTATCAAATTTTTTTTTTAGTTGTATATCCTTCTCAGGACGTAACAGTCAACCCCAGGATTTTTTGCAGATCATGATTTCTGGGCACATTTTAAGTCCAGTAGTTTTCCTTTGCTTTCTGAACGACCAGCACCTATACCTTTAAAAAAAAAAACATAAATAAACCAGCACCGCCGTGTTTTGAACAGGCTTGCGAACGCCGTTCGTAAGCCGGGTACCAGGCGTTCGAAGCCCAACTGCGACCGATTTGTGCAGCAGACCGTGTCGCGTTGTGTTATTACATGCTGGTATGGGAGCCAGTCGTTCAGAAAGCAATGGCAAACTACTGAACGTAGCACTTGCCTAGTATATCAACAGCAGCTGAAAAATGCTGGTGTTGACTGCAACGTCCCGTAAGGGATACGCAACAACAACAATACAAAATATGAAATTACCAATCACGTCCGTAAAACCTTGGCTACAGAGCTCATAGATAAGGGGACATAATCATCTAATATTGTTGCAAGGGACTTTACTCGGATTTAAAAAGGAAAATTATATATCAGTAGTAATATTATGAATTGACTTTGAAGTCTCTTTAGTTTTTAATTTAGAAATAAACTAATCAAATCTCCAGTCAGACCTTATAATTTAAATAAAAACACTTTTATATAGCTTACTAGCTGACCCGCCCCGGCTTCGCCCAGACCCTGGTGGGGAGCATCTCATTTAATTCATATAAGTAGTCATATAAGTTCTCGTTCCCGTTACCGATAATCTGTCTGTCTGTCTGTCTGTCTATCTGTCTGTCTGTCTGTCTGACCCGGCCCAGCCCATGGTGGAGAGCATCTCATTTAAATCATATAAGTAGTCATATAAGATCTCCGTTCCCGACTATCTGTCTGTCTGTCTGTCTTGGGTAAATGGAGGAGGGAGGAGGAAGAGGGAGGTGGAGGAGGGAAGAGGAGGGAGGAGGAGGGAGGAGGAGACAGGAGACAGGAGGAATAGGAGGGAGGAGGAGGGATTAGGAAGAGGAGGGAGGAGTAGGGTGGAGGAGGAGGGGAGGAGGGGAGGAGGAGGAAGAGGGAGAAGGAGGGAGGAGGAGAACGCAGGAGGAGGAGGAGGAGGAGGAGAGGGAGGAGGAGGGAGAGGGAAGAGGAGGGAGGAGGAGGAGAGAGTAGGAGGAGGGAGGAGGCGGAGGGAGGAGGCGAAGGAGCAGGAAGAGGGAGGAAGAGGGAGAAGGAAGAGGG
>JACEFZ010016264.1:0-13228 GCA_014155875.1 Cepaea nemoralis
AGTGGTAATTTTAAATACTTAGGGGCATTTATAACTCAGATGAAAAATTTCAACAAATCAAATCAAATCAAATCAAAATTTTAGGGTCAAAAAAATTGGGCGCGCAGGCCCTCTTACATTTGGCCCTTCCAAACACTCGTCTTTCGTTTATCAAGACATTATACATTTACTAGGAAGAAAAATAAAAATTGTGAAAGAATGTTGTAAACATAAACAAGGTAAACTGGAGAAAAAAGGTAATAAAAGTATGTGACGTAAAAGTAGTGATGCCAGCGCGTCCCACACCCCACACACACACACACACACACACACACACACACACACACACACACACACACACACACACCACCACACACACTCTCTCTCTCTCTTTCATTCACTCTCACTCTCACATCATTCACTCACACACACACACTCTCACTCATTCACTCTCCCGCTCACTCATTCACTCTCCCGTTCACATCATTCACTCTCCCGCTCATCATTCACTCTCCCACTCACTCATTCACTCTCCAGCTCACTCATTCACTCTCCCGTTCACTCATTCACTCTCCCGTTCAATCATTCACTCTCCCGCTCACTAATTCACTCTCACTCATTCACTCTCACGCTCACTCATTCACTGTCCCGCTCACTCATTCACTCTGCCGCTCACCTCATTCACTCTCACGCTCACTCATTCACTCTCACACTAAATCATTCACTCTTCGCTCACTGATTCACTCTCACGCTCACTCATTCACTCTCACGCTCACTCATTCCTTCTCACGCTCATCATTCACTCTCCACTCATTCACTCTCACGCTCACTAATCACTCTCACGCTCACTCATTCACTCTCACGCTCACTCATTCACTCTCACGCTCCACTCATTCACCTCTCCCGCTCAATCATTCACTCTCCCCGCTCACTCATTCACTCTCACTAATTCACTCTCCCGCTCACCCATTCACTCTTCCGCTCACTCATTCACTCTCCCGCTCACTCATTCACTCTCCCGCTCACTCATTCACTCTCACGCTCACTCATTCACTCTCACGCTCACTCATTCACTCTCACGTTCACTCATTCACTCTCAATCATTCACTCACACTCATTCACTCCCACACACAGACACTCTCACTCATTCACTCTCCAGCTCACTCATCACCCTCACGCTCACTCATTCACTCTCCCGCTCAATCATTCACTCTCCCGCTCACTCATTCACTCTCACTAATTCACTCTCCCGCTCACCCATTCACTCTTCCGCTCACTCATTCAATCTCCCGCTCACTCATTCACTCTCCCGCTCACTCATTCACTCTCACGCTCACTCATTCACTCTCACGCTCACTCATTCACTCTCACGTTCACTCATTTCACTCTCAATCATTCACTCACACTCATTCACTCCCACACACAGACACTCTCACTCATTCACTCTCCAAGCTCACTCATCACCCTCACGCTCACTCATTTCACTCTCACGCTCACTCATTCACTCTCCCGCTCATTCATTCACTCTCACTCATTCACTCTCCCGCTCACTCATTCACTCTCACGCTCAATCATTCACTCTCCCGCTCACTCATTCACTCTCACGCTCACTCATTCACTCTCACGCTCACTCATTCACTCTCACGCTCACTCATTCACTCTCACGCTCACTCATTCACTCTCCAGCTCATTCATTCACTCTCACTCATTCACTCTCCCGCTCACTCATTCACCTCTCACGCTCAATCATTCACTCTCCCGCTCACTCATTCACTCTCACGCTCACTCATCACTCTCCACGCTCACTTCATTCACTCTCACGCTCACTCATTCACTCTCACGCTCACTCATTCACTCTCACGCTCACTCATTCTGTCTCTCATTCACACTCACTCACTCTCTCACACTCCAAACTACAGGTTAATGAACATAAGTTTAGATTATACATGATAAAATCAAATGGTATTTAACTTATAATATGACAGATGAGAATACACAAACATATGGATTCGCGTGTTACATAACATGCGTGTTTACATGACATGCATCTGCTCAGCTCTCTCTCTCTCTCTCTCTCTTCTCTCTCTCATCTCCTCCTCCTCTCTCTCTTCCTTCTCTCTCTCTCCTCTCGCTCTCTGTATTCTTCATATACACACACTCACACGCATGCGTACGCTCACACACACATAGAGATTATGAGCAGAATAGAGCAGGCAAAAGCCGCATTTCAGAAAATGAAGAGTATCTTATGCAATAATTCACTATCAATGGATGTCAGAAAGAGAGTGCTGAAATGCTATATAGAACCAATTTTGCTATATGGCAGTGAATCGTGGAATGTAAATGAACAAATTAGGAAGGAAATGTGGTTTTCGAGACGAATGTTGCTAATTCCTTGGACTGCCAATGTAACTAACAACGATTTCCTGAAAGAGGCTAATGAAACTAGAACACTATATGCAACAATAAGTAAGAGACCAGCAGCATTCTTTTGTCATGTGATGAGAAGAGTGACATTGGAGAACATCGTGACAACTGGAAAGATCGAGGGGAAGAGAGGCAGAGGTAGACCAAGAGAAATTATGCTGGCTGAATTGAGACAGTGGCATGGAGGAATATCATCAGCAGAGTTGCTCCAGAACACAAAAGACCGAGATCTGTGGAGAGCCATGAACGCCAGATGGCAGGTCACTTGATGATGATGATGATGATGATGATGACTGAATATACCAAAATATCAAAATATGTCTGTCTAAATGGATGGATGGATGGATGGATGGATGAATGGATGGATGGATGTATGGATTTGGATGGATAGATGGGTAGGTAGATATGTAAGTGGGTAGGTATGAATGTATAAATGCATGTATGTATGTATAATATTCAGACATATATACAGTGCCACTGCTAAAGAAGAGAACTAGGCTCATCAGATGTAATTGTTCATCACGGATGTGTGTAGAACATGTGTATGATGATAGTCCAACTGAATTAGAGACATGCTATAAGTGAATAATGTGCCACGTAACTGTCAACGTCTTATAAATATAAATAACACTAGTTCGTCGTTCTAACGTGACAGTTAGCCTTCCACATGCACTCAGTGAGACACCAAACATTTGCATGTAGTGTAACATTATTTATTCCTGCAAACGTCAATATTAGTTACATGAATACACATCATCAATACGCAAGTAACTATATCACAAGGAGTTATATCACAAGTAATTATATCTACAACAATGGCAAGTGACACTCAGCCATAGCAGTCATTCGTGCGTTCATAACACAGTTCAGTTTCATTCCTCGCACTTAATAACTCGCTGCTATTTTCGCTCAGCAAGGCTAGCTTTCACACTGGCAATTAGTACACTCGCTTGCTCAATCGCACACGTCTTTCCTCTACAACGTCCAAGTCCAGTCTACCCTTCTGGTGTTCGGGCCGATAATCACGTGGTGCTTGACCGCGTGCCCTAAGCGATAGTCGTTCTGCGTCGGGTGTCTCGCCGTACTAGCTGTCGGGTCCTGTAGTCTCAGGTCCTTCAGTGCAAGGTTGTACTGTCAGCCAAGGAAGTAGTCCTGTCTATATCCCTGTGTCCCGTCTTTATCCCTGTGTCCTGTTTATAGCTGGGTCTTGTAGTCCCGTCTGTGTCCTGTCAATGACATATATAATGTCCTGTCTTTGACATATCTATTGTCCTGTCGTATGTCCTCATCAGCACTCCCCAACACGCTGACAATGACAAAAGAAGCTACTGTAGATTGAAGATATTGGAGTTGAAGGTGTGAAATACTAAAAGAGATCAACCAGAGCAGTATTACGTAGTAGTAGTACCAGTTAAGGAAGTTGTTCGCAGTCCCGTATACTCTCGTACGAAACACAGCTGCGCGAGATTCGGTAACGGATCGTGTCGCGTTGGTTACTTACGGAGGATATGTGAAGCCGGTCGTTCAGAAAGGAATGGCAAACTACTGAACGTAAAACTTGCCAAGACATCAACAGCAGCTGCAAAACTGCTGGTGTTGACTGCAATGTTTTGTAAAGGATATGCAAAAAAAAGGAGTAGTAGTAGTAGTAGTAGTAGTAGTAGTAGTAGTAGTAGTAGTAGTAGTAGTAGTAGTAGTAGTAGTAGTAGTAGTAGTAGTAGTAGTAGTAATAGTAGTAGTAGTAGTAGTAGTAGTAGCAGCAGCAGCAGCAGTAGTAGTAGTAGTAGTAGTAGTAGTAGTAGTAGTAGTAGTAGTAGTAGTAGTAGTAGTAGTAATAGTAGTAGTAGTAGTAGTAGTAGTAGTAGTAGTTGTTGTTGTTGTTGTTATTGTTGGTGTTGGTTTTTGTAGTAGTAGTAGTAGTAGTAGTAGTAGTAGTAGTAGTAGTAGTAGTAGTAGTAGTAGTAGTAGTAGTAGTAGTTTTTTGTAGTATTGGTGGTAGTGGTGGTGGTACAGCTCTATCACAGCAAACGGGTCGCCAACTGATTACTCCATTCCAGTGCCAGCGAAGACAACACGAAATGCTCATCATTGTCCGGTGCGAAGTCACGAAGGAACCAGTATCTCCGACAAGACCACATCGCCGGAGCACAGACAACAAGCCGACCTTCACTTGAATATACAGTACACTACCGAAGACAGCCGTCTGGACAAACAAGCAGCCCTCCCGCGCATCATCGCATAAGGTAGTCGCCGAAATTCCGGCAATTAGCCGTCCGTCATGTACTCAATCAGCACTTTACAACAGAGTTAACGTGGACACACATAAAAAGCAATTCGAAAGAAATCCACAGCTCTCAGTGTCGCACCGCGAACTCATCTCAGCAGCTAGGCCAATGGTTCTCAACCTTTTTTGGCCCATGCACCCATTCACCATATGTTCAGAATATCATTCCCCCCTCCTTTTTTCGCATTTCCTCCCTATAAATCCCCCGACCCCGCCCCTACATAGTATACGTAAAACTGGAAGCTAACTTTGATAACACATACTAGAACAAAGTCTAGACATCTACATAAAACGTGATTTGCGGGTCTACTTACATTATAAAACGAATTTCAGAAGGGCGAGAAGTACAGAACCGTAAAGTATGGAAGGAAAAACAATATCAAGTAATCGGTTCTTGTATTAACGCGATCGTGAAATAATCTTGATTCCCCCCCCCCCCCCCCACTGGAAGCACTAAAATCCCCCCCCCCCCCCCCCCCCGATAGGGTGAATTCTCCACCGGGTTGAGAATCACTAAGCTAGGCAATGAAACCGTACATTATCAAGTATTATTGTGTGTTAGCAGTGGCGCAACTGTAGAGAATGACAAAAAATGTGAGTTCATGATGAATGATTTTATGGCGACTGTTACATTTAATCAACGAAGAGCTAAAAAAATAAAAAGTCTGTACACGGCCCTCACTTTGAAAGATGCATGATTTTCGTGACTCGAACTACCTCATTATCAGTTCATGGAACTTAACAGTTAAACTGAGTTTTCTAGCCGACTCACTGACCAACTAGCTTATGGACGAGGAACCAAATCTTAACCAGTCTACAACTTTTCAGTTTCTACAAATGTGAACAACTAGGTTCAATAGGCTTCGATAGCAGCAACAGCAGCAACAGCAGCAGCACAAACAACAACAACACCAACAACAACAACAACTGTCGTATCCAATTAAACAGAAATCTGAAATTTTCCTTATCCGCGTCCAAATTAATTTTTGTTAATGGACATAAAGAGATTAAAGACAATATAAACGACTGTATTGCATGCACCCAGTTCTTCTTTGTGTGACTCAATCGTCTTTCCGCACAGCGACCTGCGAAAAGCATCGCACAGAGCACGATTCACAAATGTGAAGTGAGCATTCAATTATTTGCGCTGAAATAGCTACAGGGTTGTGTTTGTAAATGACATTATCTGAATGATTGCATTTCAGTAAGTGATTTAGTTTATAAAGTTGCTGGACTTTGTGCAGCTAACACAGATTCTGAATGTGCAATTGCTGAAAGTAATCAACAATACGTGCTTTCCACAACCAGTGAAAACTATAAAAGACAGTTTTGTTTGGATTTCTTTTGCTGACTTGAATGTTTACAATGGTTTCTTTTTTAATCTGCGACAAAGTTTCGAACAAGTTACTTAGAAATAACTGACCGTGACTAGCGGTGAGTGAAAGCACACGGGGTGGGTGAGGGGGGGGGGAGATAGAGAGAGAGAAAGAATGAGATAAAGAAGGAGAGAGAGAGCGAAACACAGCGAGTGACAGAACGAGAGAGAGAGAGAGAGAGAGAGAGAGAGAGAGAGAGAGAGAGAGAGAGAGACGGATGGATGGACAAACAGGCAGATGACGAGAGAGAACAATGGAGAGAAATCAGGAGAGAGGGACACAAGAGAAGTGAAGAACGAACGAAGGAACGAACGAACTTTATTTTCAAAGGGTAACAAATTGGACATGCAGGCCCGTCTTACATTCGGCCCTTCCAATCACTCATCTTTCGTTCATCAGTGCATAGTGCATTCACTTAGGGGGAAAAAAAAACATTGTCAAATTAATGTTGTAAACATAAACAATACATGTTACCATGTTATGAGACAAATCACCCACCCACCCATCCCCTATCCATCCGCGTGTCCCCCACACACACATTCACCACCCAACCACACACATACCCACAGCACATACATACCCCCATCCATCCACCCATCCCCCAACCCACACATCCCACACACACAGCCACATACACCATCTCCCCACCTACACACACACACACATCTTCCACCCACCACACATCCTTCCAAACACATTCCCCACCCACCCACACACAAACCCAGGCACACATGCATGCATCCACCCATCCATCACCCACCCACACATCCCCTACCTTCACACATCTCCCCACCCACACGCACACATCCTCCACTCATCCCATAACCTACCAACACTCACCCACCCACATATCCTCCACCACCCACCCACACACCCCAACACTCAGCCAAACACACATCCCCCAAACACATATCCTACACCCACACACACATATTTCCGCCAACTCACATATCTCGCACCTACCCACACACAAAATCCGCACCCACCCACACATCCCCCACTTAAACAAATCCCCCACCCACCCACCCACCCACCCATCCCCTATCCATCCGCGTGTCCCCCACATACACATCCCCCACCCAACCACACACATACCCACATCCCCCACCCACACAATCTCCCCCAGCCACACATCCCGCACCGACACACACACATCCCCATCCACCCCCAACCTACACACACTCACCCTCCCACACATCCTCCACCCACCCACTCGCTAACCACCCCTTCTCCCTCCCGATCTCCAATCCACAATCACACATCCCTTAACTACACATCTTACCATACATACACTCCCATATCCCCACACCCATACACACATCCCCACCCATCAACACATTCCTCATCCAAAAACACACACCTCCCACCCACACACACCCCACGACACACATATATCCCACCCACACACATCCGCCGCTCACACATATCTTCTCACCCATAGACATATCCCCCACCCATACACTCATCTCTCACACACATCCACCCACTCACCTACTCATCCATCAACCACTCACACCCACACATCACCCACCCACCCATCAACATATGCATCTCTCATGTACCCTCCCACCCACAGACACCCAAATCACCCACTGAAGAGAGTGAGTGAGTGAGTGAATGAGAGATAGAACAGATTTAATTAGAGGGATACAAATAGTGAAAGATAGATATATGAGAAAAAAAAGAAACGTGAGGGAAAGAGAATGAAACAGCACTGAAAAAGAGAAAGATATAGAGAGTGACAAAAAGAATAATTAACAAAGAGACAGGACATACAGACAGACAGAGAGAAGAGAAAGAGAGTGGGGAATGGGTAGAAAGGAAAGAGATTTAATAGAAAATAGTGAGAAAGAGAGTGACCGCGTGATAGAAAAACAGATAAATAGAGATAGAGATAGCGAGAGAGAGAGAGAGAGAGAGAGAGAGAGAGAGAGAGAGAGAGAGAGGAGAGAGAGAGAGAGAGAGAGAGAGAGAGAGAGTGTAAGAGAAAGAGACGGGCGAGGGGGGTTTAGATAAAATATAGAGAAAAATAAAGGAAAAAAAATAATGCACTGAAAGAGATAACAAGATAGAGAAAGAAAGAAAGAAAGAAAGAAAGAAAGAAAGAAAGTCACTTATTCCATGAACCATGGCTTCGAACACTGCTATTTCCTAACAACAGCAATGCTTAACAACGCCAAAGTATTTCAGTTTCCTAGATATCATGGTGTTTATGATCCTGGTTTCTTCCACATTTAGAATCCTGTAGCATGAACCGGTCTCCCTGGCCTAGAGTTTATCGTCTTTCTAAGTTATCCCGTATATTCTCATGAGTAACGTAACCTGCGCGAGAATCGGTAGCGGTTCTCTCCGCGTTGGTAACTTACGGGGTATGTATGTGAGCCGGTCGCTCAGAAAGCAATGGCAAACTTCTGAGCCTAATCTTGCCGCTGAAAAGATGCTGGTGTTGACTGCAACGTCCTGTAAGGGATATGCTGAATTCAGAACCATACTGACCTTCGAAATGGTCAGTGACTCACATCAATAAATGCCCTACATTCCAACAATACCAGAGAAGGTGTATTCCAATTGTTGCAGTACTATACAGTGCTATTCATGTATGCACTTAATATATTACTCTGCAGTATGCATATGACGAGATGGAGCGAAATATGCCAGGCAATAATTCGGGAAACATATTGCTTGTAGCTTATGTGTTTTAATTCACTAAAGGGTATACATTGTCTCGAATTACATCAATATGCAGCCAAACTAAAAATGCGTGTTCTCAAATCGTCCATATATATTAGTTTGCCTGTGTTATGACGTAAGCTCTTTCGTCTGTTTAACCTTGTATTTCTGTGGGCAGTCTCCTTCTAATGTATGTTGAACATCTCCCGTCTTTGAGAATTATGGATGCAAGATATTCAAAGTGCGTAACGGTTTCTGATTGCTTCTTTACTAGCTGTACATTTCTGGTTGAGATGTTGTTTTTGTCTGTGGGTGTTTGTTATCTCAAGTTCAGAAACAAAGAATAACATTGTAGTCCCTATATTCTGCTCAAGCATCAGTTGTTGATTTTATCACTACTTACTTATCCATGTTTCTGATCAACACAGCAGTGCTAATTTAACGCTAGAGTTAAATATTCTATGTTTGGTACTATGTTTTATTTCTGTTGAGTTCCACACATTTTCTAATGATGTTTATTCTACAGAAACCTTTAGCACAGTTTGAGACGAGGTCCGTACCATGTTTTACCTCATAAAATATTAATTAACGTTGAATATGTCTGTCTATACTACGTAGTGAATGTAGCGCAATGTGACTAGCACCCTACTCTAGTGATCATGTGTTCGAATCTCTATCGATGTGCATTTCTGTTTCAATGTAACCATGGCTCCCAGGTCGACTCAGCCTAAAATAGATACAAAGAAATGCCTTGGAAGTACAAGCGGCTAGCCTAATGTTGACCTCATCGAGTGCCGCTGTTCCACTAACATATGAAGCCAACAGACAATACGTATTAACGAGTTCAAAAAAGTTTTTTTTACTTAATTTTTCTTTACGTCTGTACTAACAGCTTTCGGTTTACTTCGGTGTTAATCTTAGCCCTTATCCTCTTCCAGGCTTGTCAAGGAATCTACCTGCAATACCTGGGATCTAGAGCCACTGATGTGCCAGGGTCGGGGTTTATACGAACCAAGAGGTCTATCCACGTTCACACGAGACATCCTGGGCAGACACTAGTCTGGCTATCTAAGAGAGGATTGTCTAATCGTCTCCACTGTGATGACGCTTGTCGAGAATTAAAACTGTGTACGCTGCGATGTTGCAAGAGAGGTACAAATATTCCCGGTGATGATGGTAAATAGTCAGCACCCACGTCTTCTACTTGCTTGTTGGAACGCTCGTGAGCATGCACGGAATTCGTGTGTTGTTTATCGCCATGAGCTAAATCATCATCAGGTCGCAATTCATCAACTTATGTTGGCTGGTTGAATGGTTGGTTGAATGGTTGGTTGAATGGTTGGTTGAATGATTGGTTGAAAGGTTGGTTGAATGGTTGGTTGAATGATTGATTGAATGGTTGGTTGAATGGTTGGTTGAATGATTGGTTGAATGGTTGGTTGAATGGTTGGTTGAATGATTGGTTGAATGGTTGGTTGAATGGTTGGTTGAATGGTTGGTTGAATGATTGATTGAATGGTTGGTTGAATGGTTGGTTGAATGGTTGGTTGAATGGTTGGTTGAATGATTGGTTGAATGGTTGGTTGAATGGTTGGTTGAATGGTTGGTTGAATGATTGATTGAATGGTTGGTTGAATGGTTGGTTGAATGATTGGTTGAATGGTTGGTTGAATGGTTGGTTGAATGGTTGGTTGAATGATTGATTGAATGGTTGGTTGAATGGTTGGTTGAATGGTTGGTTGAATGATTGATTGAATGGTTGGTTGAATGGTTGGTTGAATGATTGGTTGAATGATTGATTGAATGGTTGGTTGAATGGTTGGTTGAATGGTTGGTTGAATGGTTGGTTGAATGGTTGGTTGAATGGTTGGTTGAATGATTGATTGAATGGTTGGTTGAATGGTTGGTTGAATGGTTGGTTGAATGGTTGGTTGAACGGTTGGTTGAATGGTTGGTTGAATGATTGATTGAATGGTTGGTTGAATGGTTGGTTGAACGGTTGGTTGAATGGTTGGTTGAACGGTTGGTTGAATGATTGATTGAATGGTTGGTTGAATGGTTGGTTGAATGATTGATTGAATGGTTGGTTGAATGGTTGGTTGAATGATTGGTTGAATGATTGATTGAATGGTTGGTTGAATGGTTGGTTGAATGATTGGTTGAATGATTGATTGAATGGTTGGTTGAATGGTTGGTTGAACGGTTGGTTGAATGATTGATTGAATGGTTGGTTGAACGGTTGGTTGAATGATTGATTGAATGGTTGGTTGAATGGTTGGTTGAATGATTGGTTGAATGATTGATTGAATGGTTGGTTGAATGGTTGGTTGAATGATTGGTTGAATGATTGATTGAATGGTTGGTTGAATGGTTGGTTGAATGGTTGGTTGAATGGTTGGTTGAACGGTTGGTTGAACGGTTGGTTGAATGATTGATTGAATGGTTGGTTGAATGGTTGGTTGAATGATTGGTTGAATGATTGATTGAATGGTTGGTTGAATGGTTGGTTGAATGGTTGGTTGAATGGTTGGTTGAACGGTTGGTTGAACGGTTGGTTGAATGATTGATTGAATGGTTGGTTGAATGGTTGGTTGAATGGTTGGTTGAATGGTTGGTTGAACGGTTGGTTGAATGGTTGGTTGAATGATTGATTGAATGGTTGGTTGAACGGTTGGTTTAATAGATGGTTCATTTATTGGTTAGGTTGTTGGATAATATACTGAGTGATTGGTTGACTAGTTCCTGGATTGGTTGGCGGGTTAGTTGGCTGATTAACTGATTGCTTAGTTGCTTGGCAGACTAGTTGGATGATGGACTGGCTGGAGAAATATGTTCCGATCTCTCTCGAGACGATGGACATTAAAAAGAATGACTTGGGCTACCAGGTCAATCCAGCTTAAATTGAGAATCATGAAATGCACTGGGAAGTAAACACGACCGGCGTAATATTGACCACATCATTTAACACGTTTTTCTTGTTTTATAACAAATCGGGACAGCACCACATAGGCCATCCATCCATCAATCTATCCCATCCATTTATCCATCCATCATGTGCCATGCCGATTAGCGTGAGCGGTCATGATTTGCCATTTCACTCGATCACCAGAGTCGAGGATCTGTTCAGTGTTTTTGTCTCGATCATGCCACGTGGCCACGCCGTCCAGGTATGTATTTCTCTGTCTTCCCCTGGTTATCTTCTCCTCGATCTTGCCAGTTGTCACCAAGTTCTCCAATTTATTTCGTCTCATAACATGCCCAAGAAAATGTTGACTCTCTACGTCTAACTTCTCTATTCAGTTTACGATTTTCATTTGTTTCTTCAAGGACTTGGTCACTGATTTTTCTGTTTATCCATGATATTCTTTGCATTCTCCTCAGAAACCACATTTCCACAGCCTTCAGATATTTTCCAGCTTGACTGCTCATTAGCCACGCTTCACATCCATACAAAAGTACAGGTTCTATGTAGCACCTAAACAACTCTTTTTCGTGTATCAATTGGTGTCTTTTTATTGGTCAGTATGTTTTTCATCTTGCAAAAGACTACTTCGCCATGGCGATTCCTGTTCTAATCTCTTCAAGGCATCTCCCATCAGATGTTATGACTGTGCCGAGATAATTGTACTGATTCACTTGTTTAAGAATATTCCCATCTACTTGTATATTACATTGTGGTATTTCCTATGTCCTAGTGACGACCATAATCCTTGACTTCTTACATTTCAATTCTAACCCTAGTTGTTCACTGTGTGCAACAACCGCATCTATTAAATGTCGCGGATCCTGCTCATTGTCTCCAATCAATACTGTATCATCAGCATATCTACTGTTATTGATGTTTCGTCACCCAGTGTTGATTTCTTCCATACCTTCTATATTTCTAAATATATATTCACTGTACAGGAAAAAAGATATCTTGAAACATTACACATCCCTGTCTCCGTCCATCCATCATGTGCCATGCCGATAAGCGTGGGCGGTCATGTTCTGCCATCTCGCTCGATCACCAGAGTCGTGGATCAGCTCCGTGTTCCTGTCTCGATCAAGTCACGTGGCCAATCCATCCAGGTATTTACTTCTCGGTTTTCCCCTTGGTCTCTTCCCTTTGATCTTGCCAGTTGTCACCAAGTTCTCCAATTCATGTCTTCTCATAACATGACCACAAAATTTTGACTGTCTACGTCTAATTTCTCTAATCAGTTTACGATCTTCATTTGTTTCTTGAAGGACTTGTTCAAAGGTTTTTCTGTCTGTCCATGGTATTCTTTGCATTTTCTTCAGAAACCACATTTCCACAGCCATCAACTGTTTTACAGCTTGACTGCTCATTGTCCACGCTTCACATTCATACAAAAGTACAGGTTCTATGTAACCATTCAACACTCTTTTTCTCGTTTCAATTGAAATCCTTTTATTGGTCAGTGTCAGGATCTTCTATTAGGCTCGTTGGCTAACACATGTAGAGACATCGTTTTGAAAAACCCTAAAA
>JACEFZ010016265.1:0-12023 GCA_014155875.1 Cepaea nemoralis
CCCCATCACTACCTAACCAGCTAGCCGCTTTGGTGGGTACCCTAAACTGCGGTCGACATACAAAGAAAGATAAAACAAGCAAAGCCTAAAAGAGGTAAACCATATTCCCTTAACAATTGGAACTTGGAATGTACGCACCCTACTTGACAGAGACGGCGCGTCAGGTCCAGAGAGACGAACAGCACTGATTGGGAGAGAGCTGGGCAGGTACAACATCGACATTGCAGCCTTGAGCGAGACACGACTTGCAGAAGAAGGCCAAATCTGTTGAAATTGGTGCCAGGCTACACATTTTCTGGAGTGGAAGGGAAAAGCGAGGAAAGACGCCAATCCGGTGTGGGATTTGCCATTAAGTCGACCCTGGTCGGCAAATTAGCTGGATTTCCAAAGGCTGTAAACGACAGGCTCATGACCATGAAGTTGCCTCTGCTGAATGGAAGGAAGCACGCAACCATTGTGAGTGTCTACGCACCAACTATGACCAACGAAGATGATTGTCAAGAATAAGTTCTATGAGGACCTGCACAATGTATTAACATCTGTTCCCAAAGGAGACAAACTTATACTCCTTGGGGATTTCAATGCCAGAGTAGGCACGGACACCACCTCTTGGAGTGGCATTATTGGAAAGCATGGAGTCGGAAATTGTAACACAAATGGACTCCGCCTCCTTCAGACATGTGCCGAACATGATCTCCTGATTACGAACACAATTTTCTGGCACCTCATTGACTATGTAATCGTCAGGAGGAGTGACAGACAAGACGTTCGAGTGACAAAATCCATGTGTGGTGCCGAATGTTGGACAGACCATCGTCTCATTGTCTCGAAAATGAACATCCACATCAGGCCACCACGGGGCAAAAATGCAAACAAAGCTAAATGTCACCCGCCTAAACAGCAAGAAAATGCAGCAGTCGTTTGAAAATATGCTGGAAGACCGCCTCAAGCCCAATGCTGAAGCAAAACAGGATACAGAAACAGAATGGAGAGCCCTAAAGGACACGATTTACAACACTGCTATAGAAATCCTGGGTCCAGCCCCCCGAAAGCATAAAGACTGGTTTGATGAAAAATTCCGAAGACATCAACCAATTGCTGGCCGAGAAACATCTTCTCCTCAAGGCACATTTGAATGACCCAAAGTCAACATCAAAAAAAAGATGCTTTCAAGAACATTCAGAGAGCAGTGCAGGCAGAAACTTCGGCACATGCGGGACTCCTGGCTGAGCAGCAAAGCTGATGAAATTCAGGGCTTTGCTGACAGACACGATATGAAAAAACTTCTACGACTCACTGAAAGCGGTCTATGGTCCTTCATCACCAGGCATAGTTCCCCTCCTCAGTGCAGAAGGGGGAACATTGGTCACCGATAAGAAAGAAATCCTCCAACGCTGGGCAGAGCATTTCAGCAAAATCTTAAATGCAACTTCCTTCTTCGATGATGAAACCATCAATTGCCTTCCTCAAGTTCCCACCAATGAGACTCTTGACGACCTGCCAACCATAGTGGAAATAAACAAAGCATCCAGCAACTCTCCAGCGGCAAGGCACCTGGTCCTGACTCCATCCCAGCAGAGATATACAAGGCAGGTGGGCCGGTCCTAACAGAGCAGCTTCACCGAGTCTTCACAAACATATGGATGAACGAGACCATGCCACAAGATTTTAAGGACGCGTCAATAGTCCACCTTTACAAACGTAAAGGAAACCGCCAATCCTGTGACAACCACCGAGGCATCTCCTTGCTTTCAATTGCAAGGAAGATACTCGCCAGAATTCCTTCTCAATCGCCTCACAGCCCATCTCGATCAAGGTCTTCTTCCTGAGAGTCAATGTGGCTTCAGAAAAGAACGTGGAACTGTTGACATGATTTTCGCTGCAAGGCAGCTGCAAGAGAAATGTCAGGAACAGAACTGCGAAATGTTCTCCACTTTCATTGACCTTACCAAGGCTTTTGATACAGTCAGCAGAGAAGGACTGTGGAAGATTATGGCAAAATATGGCTGTCCACGAAAGTTTGTCCAAATAGTGCGGCTATTTCATGACGGCATGCAGGCAAGAGTACAGGAAAATGGTGAGCTGTCTGAACCCTTTCCTGTCACCAATGAAGTGAAGCAAGGATGTGTCCTGGCACCAACACTGTTCAGCCTCATGTTTTCAGCCATGTTGATGAATGCCTTCGAGAACGACGACATTGGAATAGACATCAACTACCGTATGGATGGAAAGTTATTCAATCTCAGAAGGCTGAAAGCTAAAACCAAAATTAACAGTGGCACCGTCAGAGAGCTCCTGTTTGCTGATGATTGCGCTCTATACGCCAACTCAGAGGCGGACATGCAACATAATGTTTCAGCTTTCTCACATGCCTGTGCCAACTTTGGGCTCAATATCAACTTGGAGAAGACTGTAGTTATGTACCAGCCAGCTCCAGGGAATAATCACACTGTGCCGAATATCAAAGTGAATGATCATAGACTATGTGTTGTGGACAAATTTACCTATCTTGGCAGCACCGTGTCACAAGCTGCCACAATCGATGACGAAAGTGAATGCAAGAATCTCCAAGGCCAGTGCAGCCTTTGGCAGACTGTACAAGAATGTATGGGACAGAACTGGAATAAGCCTGCAAACAAAGCTAAAAGTCTACAAAGCAGTTGTATTATCCACACTGCTATATGCTTGTGAAACCTGGACTGTTTATCAGCGACACGCTAGGAAATTAAACCACTTCCACACAGTCTGCCTAAGGAAGCTACTGAAGATTAAATGGCAAGACAAGATTCCAGACACTGAAGTCCTAGAAAGAGCATCCATACCCAGTATCCACACTCTACTGATGAAGAATCAGATTCGCTGGGCTGGTCACTTGACTCGCATGCCAGATCACAGGCTCCCTAAACGAATTTTTTACAGCGAACTGCGTTGTGGTAAACGCTCCCAAGGTGGCCAGAGGAAACGTTTTAAAGACACTCTGAAAATTTCACTGAATGCTTTTGGAATTCATCATGACACCTGGGAGGCTGCAGCCAGAGACCGAAATTCGTGGCGTGCATCATTGCGCAAAGGTGCCGTTATATGTGAGGCAACCAGGACTGCAAGAGCTGTGAAGAAAAGGCAGGACAGAAAAACCACAGCAGGAAATCCTCCTCCAGAGACGTCAAGCATTCTTTGTCCACATTGTCAAAGAACATTTCGAGCCAAAATAGGCCTTATCAGCCATCTTAGAACCCACGGCTCCACACCTTCAACCCCACTGGATGAAATGAATGGTCATCATCATTCTTGATGGACAAACAACAGTATAGATATCGTCATCTGTCACCTGGTATATGTATCGTCATCTGGCATCTAGTTTATATATATCGTCATCTGTCACCTAGTTTGTATATCGTCATCTGTCACCTAGTATATATATATATATATATATATATATATATATATATATATATATATATATATATATATATATAATATATATATATCGTCATCTGTCACCTGGTATATGTATCGTCATCTGTCACCTAGTATGTATATCGTCATCTGTCACCTAGTATATGTATCGTCATCTGTCACCTAGTATATGTATCGTCATCTGTCACCTAGTATATATATCGTCATCTGTCACCTAGTATATGTATAGTCATCTGTCACCTAGTATATATATATATATATATATATATATATATATATATATATATATATATATATATATATATATATATATATATATATCGTCATCTGTCACCTAGTTTGTATATCGTCATCTGTCACCTAGTATATGTATCAGCCATCTGTCACCTAGTATATATATCGTCATCTGTCACCTAGTATGTATATCGTCATCTGTCACCTAGTATATATATCGTCATCTGTCACCTAGTATATGTATCGTCATCTGTCACCTAGTATATGTATCGTCATCTGTCACCTAGTATATATATCGTCATCTGTCACCTAGTATATATATCGTCATCTGTCACCTAGTATATATATCGTCATCTGTCACCTAGTATATATATCGTCATCTGTCACCTATTTTATGTATTGTCATGTGTACCATAGTATCGTCATCTGTCACCTAGTATATGTATCGTCATCTGTCACCTAGTATATATATATATATCGTCATTTGTCACCTAGTATATGTATCGTCATCTGTCACCTAGTATATGTATAGTCATCTGTCACCTAGTATATATATATCGTCATCTGTCACCTAGTATATGTATCGTCATCTGTCACCTAGTATATGTATCGTCATCTGTCACCTAGTATGTATATCGTCATCTGTCACCTAGTATATGTATCGTCATCTGTCACCTAGTATATGTATCGTCATCTGTCACTTAGTATATATATCGTCATCTGTCACCTAGTGTATGTATAGTCATCTGTCACCTAGTAATATATCGTCATCTGTCACCTAGTATGTATATCGTCATCTGTCACCTAGTATATGTATAGTCATCTGTCACCTAGTATATATATCGTCATCTGTCACCTAGTATATGTATCGTCATCTGTCACCTAGTATATATATATCGTCATCTGTCACCTAGTATGTATATCGTCATCTGTCACCTAGTATATATATAGTCATCTGTCACCTAGTATATATATCGTCATCTGTCACCTAGTATATGTATCGTCATCTGTCACCTAGTTACTAGTATCGTCATCTGTCACCTAGTATATGATATCGTCATCTGTCACCTAGTTATTATATATCGTCATCTGTCACCTAGTATATATATCGTCATCTGTCACCTAGTATATGTATAGTCATTTGTCACCTAGTATATATATCGTCATCTGTCACCTAGTATATGTATCGTCATCTGTCACCTAGTATATATATCGTCATCTGTCACCTAGTATATATATCGTCATCTGTCACCTAGTATATATATCGTCATCTGTCACCTAGTATATATATCGTCATCTGTCACCTAGTATGTATATCGTCATCTGTCACCTAGTATATGTATCGTCATCTGTCACCTAGTATATATATCGTCATCTGTCACCTAGTGTATGTATAGTCATCTGTCACCTAGTATATGTATCGTCACCTGTCACCTAGTATGTATTTCGTCATCTGTCACCTAGTATATGTATAGTCATCTGTCACCTAGTATATGTATCGTCATCTGTCACTTAGTATATATATCGTCATCTGTCACCTAGTGTATGTATAGTCATCTGTCACCTAGTATATGTATCGTCACCTGTCACCTAGTATGTATTTCGTCATCTGTCACCTAGTATATGTATAGTCATCTGTCACCTAGTATATATGTATCGTCATCTGTCACCTGGTATATATATCGTCATCTTTCATCTAGTTTATATATCGTCATCTGTCACCTAGTTTATTTATGCTGTTGACTGGTAAACTTTTCTTGCCGACACAGTCCACAAACAAATTTATGGACACAATTTTGCACCTTCACTAGCTTACCGGCGCATCTAGTCACACACACACACACACACACACACACACACACACACACACACACGCACACACACAAACACACACACAAATACTCACACCCACATACACACACTCACACTCACATTCACACACTAGACAACTAAGGTGGCGCACGAAATTATAACTCTAGTGACCGCTTGAAGTGACCAGCAATGACCGCCAACGCATATCTTCACGGCGCATGCTGATAATGATGATGATGATATCGACTCAGTCTACTTTGTATGCATACTTGATATAGTGTTTTGTAAACAGATACATGGACATTACGTGTTCTCGTGAGCCACGCTCAGAAACAAAGGAGAAAATGATCATGGGATCAAAGCTCACAGTTCGGTTCCAAATAATTCACTACAGTCTGCTTCTGAAACACCATGCAACCAGTGAGTATAATAGTTACAGTAACAGTTATATTGTGCTAGCCCACTATTTGTATGAATCAGCCGACACTCGGCTGATATATTCAACACAACGCAGGACGCATTTACTTCCCATGACGTTTCCTGGTACCTATTTTAGACTGGGTCGACCTGGAAGCCAAGAACAATGTTTAAAATCTTCTCGATGGAATTCGAACACGTGACTTTCAGGGCTACAGGCAAGCATGTTAGCCAGTGCTTTGCGGTGGCTTCTTGGTATAATAGACTTCAGGTATGTGGAACTTGCTCATCTGTCCAGCAGTGAAGTAACCATGCAGATTAGGCAGCGTTCACCTTCATACATTAAACACTAACGTATGTTTAAGGGTGGGATGTGTGTGCCTGCCTGTTTGTCTGTCCGTCCGCCCGCCCGCCCGCCCCACCGGCCGGCCGGCCGGCCGTCTGTCTGTCTGTCTGTCTGTCTGTCTGTCTGTCTGTCTGTCTGTCTGTCTGTCTGTCTGTCTGTCTGTCTGTCTGTGTGGGAATCAGGAAATAAATAAGAAAAGACCAATGAAACAAATCTGCATTGTTCTCAGGTGATGGTTTTCAAAGATGTTTCAAAATTATTATGGCCTTTACTTCTGCCATCTTCAGTACCCCTCCTTCCCTCTTGCACTCTTGCAATCATTAACTTGGGGTCCAATTTATTGCCATTTAATCCAGGGTTGTTTCCTAGACCATAATTCTAGGGCTCTTCACGTGTGTTTACTGACGCTTTTCAGCTACAACTCTATCCCTTGACCCAGCGATCCGCGATCACATGGCCTTTTGTTGACGGGCGATCCAGAGGACACAAAGCCAGTCCTCGAGTGCTCTAATGCCCAGTGAATGCCAGATACAGAGGACTAGCTTCTTTCTATTCCTTCCTTTCTGCAGCCGTTAGTCTTCTCTTGAGTAGCAATTCTCCGGTCCACCATGACTGGACAATTTGTCAAATTAACTTTCAATTTTAGTTGTGTACTTCAAGGGTTTTGACCAGAAGCAAAGGTGAAGAAAGTAGCAGAGGCCACAGCATGGAAACTAGTTCCTTCTAGTATGGGAAGTGGTCTGGGACAGGGGTGGGGGTGCTCAGCTGTTCCAACAAGTGCTATTGTTGCTTCTGCCCGCTCGCCATCGGCGGATAGTTCATCTCAAAACAAATGCTCATCAAACACACATCATTACAGGAAAGGAAGGCTTCCCAATTGTTCGATTATTGATAGCTTTCCACGCTAGGCTTGACTATAAGATGCCATTAAGTTTGAATTTTCCACTTTAGGAAAGTCGGCAGAAGCTGTCTCTGCTTCGGACATGTAGCTAGCTCCACGGTTCATGGCTGTGGGGCTGTTTCCTTGGCTGAAAGCTTTCACATTCGCAAGCAGCGTGTGATAACCACACAGTAACTCTAATCACATTCAGCTGGCTTTTCATGGATGTTTGTTATTTCTGCCTAAAATGCAATAAAATGAATTCAGTGATGACACTGGGCGAACCACAAGAAGCTGACAGCAGAATGTACGCTAATAGTAGTATTATGATAGTACACACTTAGTTGTATTTTGATAGTGCACACTTAGTTGTATTATGATAGTACACACTTAGTTGTATTTTGATAGTGCACACTTAGTTGTATTATGATAGTACACACTTAGATGTATTATGATAGTACACACTTAGATGTATTATGATAGTACACACTTAGTTGTATTATGATAGTACACACTTAGTTGTATTATGATAGTATACACTTAGTTGTATTATGATAGTACATACTTAGTTGTATTATTATAGTACACACTTAGTTGTATTATGATAGTAAAAGAAGTGTTACAAATATATCGACAAAAACAGCAAATAATTAAATTATCTAGGAAGCACAAAAAGTACGGCCTTGACAGTAGAAGAAGGAAAACACAATATAATTATAACAGCTCGCAATCATCATCTAGTATTTTAGTCCTTGGCATGATAGTGAAATTTCCAGAACATTACATTCTAATATTATCTGTCTCATGCGGCCATATCTGCACATATATGTATGGATATATCTGTGCACACCTGTCTCTTGTCGTCATATCTCCACATATGTGTATGGATATATCTGTGCACACCTGTCTCTTGTCGTCATATCTCCACATATGTGTATGGATATATCTGTGTAACACAATGATATATAATACATAGGTAACACAATGATATATAATACACAGGTAACACAATGATATATAATACACAGGTAACACAATGATATATAATACATAGGTAACACAATGATATATAATACACTGGTAACACAATGATATATAATACACTGGTAACACAATGATATATAATACATAGGTAACACAATGATATACAATACATAGGTAACACAATGATATATAATACACTGGTAACACAATGATATATAATACACTGGTAACACAATGATATATAATACACTGGTAACACAATGGTATATAATACATAGGTAACACAATGATATATAATACACAGGTAACACAATGATATATAATACATAGGTAACACAATGATATATAATACATAGGTAACACAATGATATACAATACATAGGTAACACAATGATATATAATACATAGGTAACACAATGATATACAACACACAGGTAACATAATGATATATAATACATAGGTAACACAATGATATATAATACATAGGTAACACAATGATATATAATACATAGGTAACACAATGATATATAATACATAGGTAACACAATGATATATAATACATAGGTAACACAATGATATATAATACACAGGTAACACAATGATATATAATACATAGGTAACACAATGATATATCATACATAGGTAACACAATGATATACAATACATAGGTAACACAATGATATATAATAAATAGGTAACACAATGATATACAATACACAGGTAACATAATGATATATAATACATAGGTAACACAATGATATATAATACATAGGTAACACAATGATATATAATACACAGGTAACACAATGATATATAATACACTGGTAACACAATGATATATAATACACAGGTAACACAATGATATATAGTACACTGGTAACACAATGATATATAATACACTGGTAACACAATGATATATAATACATAGGTAACACAATGATATATAATACACTGGTAACACAATTATATATAATACATAGGTAACACAATGATATATAATACATAGGTAACACAATGATATATAATACATAGGTAACACAATGATATATAATACATAGGTAACACAATGATATATAATACATAGGTAACACAATGATATATAATATATAGGTAACACAATGATATATAATACACAGGTAACACAATGATATATAATACATAGGTAACACAATGATATATAATACATAGGTAACACAATGATATATAATACATAGGTAACATAATGATATATAATACATAGGTAACACAATGATATATAATACATAAGTAACACAATGATATATAATACGTAGGTAACACAATGATATATAATACATAGGTAACACAATGATATACAATACATAGGTAACATAATGATATATAATACATAGGTAACACAATGATATATAATACATAGGTAACACAATGATATACAATACATAGGTAACACAATGATATATAATGCATAGGTAACACAATGATATACAATACACAACTATAATGATATATAATACATAGGTAACACAATGATATATAATACATAGGTAACACAATGATATATAATACATAGGTAACACAATGATATATAATACATAGGTAACACAATGATATATACTACATAGGTAACACAATGATATATAATACATAGGTAACACAATGATATATACTACATAGGTAACACAATGATATATAATACATAGGTAACACAATGATATATAATACATAGGTAACACAATGATATATAATACATAGATAACACAATGATATACAATACATAGGTAACACAATGATATATAATACATAGGTAACACAATGATATATAATACACAGGTAACACAATGATATTATATACACAGGTAACACAATGATATATAATACACTGGTAACACAATGATATATAATACACTGGTAACACAATGATATATAATACACAGGTAACACAAAGATATATAATGATATATAGTACACTGGTAACACAATGATATATAATACACTGGTAACACAATGATATATAATACACAGGTAACACAATGATATATAATACACAGGTAACACAATGATATATAATACATAGGTAACACAATGATATATAGTACATAGGTAACACAATGATATATAATACATAGGTAACATAATGATATATAATACACAGGTAACACAATGATATATAATACATAGGTAACACAATGATATATAATACATAGGGAACACAAATATATATAGTACATAGGTAACACAATGATATATAGTACATAGGTAACACAATGATATATAATACATAGGTAACACAATGATATATAATACATAGGTAACACAATGATATACAATACATAGGTAACACAATGATATATAATACATAGGTAACACAATAATATATAATACATAGGTAACACAATGATATATAATGCACTGGTAACACAATGATATATAATACACAGGTAACACAATGATGTATAATACACTGGTAACACAATGATATATAATACACAGGTAACACAATGATATATAATACACAGGTAACACAATGATATATAATACACAGGTAACACAATGATATATAATACATAGGTAACACAATGATATATAGTACATAGGTAACACAATGATATATAATACACAGGTAACACAATGATATATAATACACAGGTAACACAATGATATATAATACACAGGTAACACAATGATATATAATACACAGGTAACCTGCCTATCATACTCCCATGGAGAAAGGCCCTCAACTAACTCACGCCGTGTAATTCATGGCGACAGCGGCGATAACAAAATATAAACACACGTATAGAAGACCCACCTATACTGTCTGGGAAAAGAAAGATGGCAAAGTCAATGGCCAGTTAATATTCTTTAGGAGAAAACTCAGCATAGAAGAATTAACAAACACTCTGAATAAGATATCTGACACCAGAGAGACCACCTCTAACTTCTACAGATTAGTTTGTGCAAGAAAAGCATGGAAAACCGGGAACAAAGGATTGTGAATTGCATAGGACAATCAATTTAATTAAAGAAATTGAATGTAGAATGGCCAAAGCAAAAGCGGCATTTTATGAGATGAAGAATATTCTGTGCAATGTAACGTTGTAAAAAGAGCTCAGAGCTATGTCGAGCCAAACCTGAAGTGCGCAAGTGATTCAAGGACAATTAACAGACAATTGAGCAATTGTGTGGAAGGCGCATAGATGCAGTTTTATACAAGAATGAAGAGAGCACTATAGTGTTAACAGTCGTAATGACAATGTCTTGAGAAAAGGAAAAAAAAAGTTAACTCGTGAAAAGAACTGGTTACTTGCATCAGAAGAAAACAGTAATTCTGTGATTCTGTGGACACATCATGAAATTGAGAAAGCCGAATTAGGTAGTGACAACAGGAAAGTTGGAGAGAAGGGCAGGAGAAGCCATTTTCATATATCTATATCTATAAAACAAAGTGTATGTATATGTGTATGTATATATGTATGTATGTAAATATGTATGTCCTTTATTTGTTCGCGAACGGCCCATCCGATTGAGATGAAATTTTCTACACGCCTTCCTTTCATTCCAGAGCTGTCAACTGTCATAGTTTTTTTTTTTCTTCTTCCTCCTCCTCCCTCCTCCCCCTCCCAAAATACGTACGTAAATATATGATGATGATGATGAAAGAATCCCCGAACCAAAACGCTAGGGAAAGGGAAGAAAATGACGTGACTACACAGAATCGTCACACGGCAATCATCATCATCAAGTGCCGTGCCGGCTGGCGTAGGCGTTCATGGCTCTCTGTAGATCTCAGTCTTTGTTTTTTTAAATCAACACCCCTCGATATTCCTCCAGCCACGGGAATATCAATAACAATTTATCTTTTTTTGAGTAAGGAATTATTGCAGTCGTGTAGAAGGGGAAAAACTAGACGAGTATGAATTCGGAAACGGGAATTTTTTTTTTTTCCCTCCCCCC
>JACEFZ010016267.1:0-10394 GCA_014155875.1 Cepaea nemoralis
CCCCTCCCTCCTATCCTCCTCCTGCTCCCTTCTCCTCCTGCGTTCTCCTCCTCCCTCCTTCTCCCTCCTCCTCCCTCTTCCTCCTCCCTCCTCCTCGCCTCCTCCTCCACCCTACTCCTCCCTCCTCCTCCTAATCCCTCCTCCTCCCTCCTCCTCCCTCCACCTCCTCCCCCCTCCTCCCTTCACATTCCTCCTCCTCCCTATTCCTCCTCCTCCCTCCTCCTCTCTCCGCCTCCCTCCTCCTCCTCCTCCATCTACCTCCTCCCTCTTCCTCCCTTCACATTCCTCCTCCTCCCTCCTCCTCCTCCCCTCCTCCTCTTCCCTCCTCCTCCTCCCCCTCCTTCTCCTCCTTCTCCCTCTTCCTCCTCCCTCTTCCTTCTCCCTCCGCCTCCTCCCTCCTCCTACTCTCTCCGCCTCCTCCCTCCTCCTACCTCTCCTCCTCCTGCATGGGCGAAATAGAGAACACACTGAACCGTTCAACAGGGATTCATTGTCAAAGAAATGTGGTTATTAAGACAAACGAAAGTGAGGGAAATGAAATACTTTGGGCGTGTAGAGTCTGGAAAAGATGTATATGGAGGGAGGCCTAATGAGTAAGCGGACAAGAGGAAAACCCAACATGGATGGGTATATCTTATATATAAAAGGCGATCTCCGTCCGTCTGTCTGTCTGTCTATATGTCCCTAATGCGCTCGCGAACGGCCCATCCCATTGAGATGAAATTTTTTACACGTCTTCCTTTCATTCCAGCGCAGCCCACTGTCATATTTTTTTAGTATGAAATCGGCTGCTTACCCAAAATTATTTCATTTTTCATTATAATTTCATCTATCTCAGGGGACTTAACTCTGTAAAAGTTATTTCAAGGGGCATAACTTTTCTGTATAACTTATAGTCATATTGTGGCATCGTTTTCAAAGATTTATAAACTCTTTGTCCATAGTTATGTACCGGCATATGAGTTATAATAAATAATGATACAATCTGTAAGGCATTTTCAAAGTTTTCATAAAAATAATGCATAATGCATAACATTGTAACTCATCTTTTTTTGCTTAAAGAATGAATAAATAATAGTTACCTTATCTCTATCAAGTTTGAAGATTTTATATTTCTTTACACTGTCGCCAACTCTAAGAAGACATGGAACAACCTCAGCCATTATTAAATCTACAGGCATATGCGTTATATTCCTCCTCCTCCTCCTCTCCCCTCCTCCACCTCCTACCCTCTTCCTCTTCTCCTCCCCCTCCTCCCTCTCCCTCCTCCATCCTCCTCTTCTCTCTTTCTCCTCCTCCTCCCTCCTCCTCCCTCTTCCTCCTCCCAGCTCCTACTCCTCCTTTTTCTTCTTCTTCTGCTGCTGCTGCCGCTGCTCCATTTACCCAAGTTAATATATTACCAAGTTGGTCTTCGTTTATCTAAGGTTGTTCTAACTGCAACCAATAAATGATTAGACAGACAGACAGACAGACAGACAGACAGACAGACAGACAGACAGACAGACAGACAGACAGATAGATAGACAGACAGACAGACAGACAGACAGACAGACAGACAGACAGACAGACAGACAGACGGGAACTTATATGACTACTCATATGAATTAAATGAGATGCTCCCCATCAGGGGCTGGGCGAAGCCGGGCCGGATCAGACAGATAGACAGACAGATAGACAGACAGACAGACAGACAGACAGACAGACAGACAGACAGACAGACAGACAGATAGATAGTCGGGAACGGGAACGTGAGCTTATATGACTACTTATATGAATTAAATGAGATGCTCCACACCAGGAGCTGGGCGATGCCGGGCCGGGTCAGACAGACAGACAGACAGACAGACAGACAGACAGACAGACAGACAGACAGACAGACAGTCGGTAACGGAAACGGGAACTTATATGACTACTTACATGAATTAAATGAGATGCTCCCCACCAGGGACTGGGCGAAACCGGGCAGGGTCAGGCAGACAGATAGACAAACAGATAGACAGACAGATAGACAGTCGGGAACGGGAACTTATATGACTACTTATATGAATTAAATGAGATGCTCCACACCAGGAGCTGGGCAATGCCGGGCCGGGTCAGAAAGACAGACAGACAGACAGACAGACAGACAGACAGACAGACAGACAGACAGACAGACAGACAGACAGACAGACAGTCGGTAATGGGAACGGGAACTTATATGACTACTTATATGAATTAAATGAGATGCTCCCCACCAAGGACTGGGCGAAGCCGGGCCGGGTCAGCTAGTTATCTCATAAAATTAAGGCATAGCCCAAGGGCGGAGATGCAGCATGTCTGTTATTTGTTTTGTCAGTGAATGCCATTTTTCTGTATGTGCTTTTCTGAGCCGCATGAAATATAATCCCATATATTTCCACATATTCTGTAACTGGGTATTTGTGTTTTGTATTTGTGTTTTGAACTCAAGCGTAGTTCATACACGTGCTACTACTTCTTATGTACTGGACTTATTTGTACCAGTGGATTAGCTTTCCCTATTGCCTGTGTCACTCGCATCAGGTGAACCCACTCCGATTTGAGGTACTTGCAATTTATGTTCCCAAGTCAAGGACGAGAAGTCAACATTCCAGTCCAGTTGACTGGTGTCTTAACTGTATGATGTGGGGGGGGGGGGGGAAGGAGGGGGAAAGAGAGATCTAATTTTAATTTTAAGTAATGTTGGTCTTTTATAGACCGGACACAAATTATTTTTCCTCCTTTGACTAACATATGTTTCATTAAAGGGTTGAAACAGTGTTTGTACTATCCAGAGGAAACACAACAGTTATGTTATAAAATTGCTGATGTTCAAAATCAGACAATTAGGATTATGTGTTCTTAGACGACAGATTAGGGGAGACTGGGGAGAAATGGACCAGCAATTTTGTAGTTTTCAATTTTTGCTCATCACCGGAACAGATTTTATCGAAACATAACAAAACCATGACTAAAATGTTGTACATTCATTTATTTTAAAAGGGGAAAACATTTAGCAATCTATTTCTATATGTTTCTTTACAAAATGCATTTCAAAAATGTATATGAACATGGGGAGAAATGGACCACCATTGGGGTGAAATGGACCAGCACGTGGGGAGCAATGGACCATAGTGGGGAGAAATGGACCTTTTTTAAAAAGAAGCAGCAACAACTCATCCATATTGCTATAAGAAATAAATAATCATTAAAAGGATATTTGCAGTTTTTTTTATTATTTTAAGCGACAGTAAAAAAAGTTTAATATGATATATTAATCTAATATAAAGTTTTATCGAACATTTATGCCTACAAGACTTTCTTTGAAGACATAGCCATCTTTGGTCCTAGAAGTGGTTCCAGTGATTGTAGATCTAGTAAGCTGTGCTTTAATACATGTAATTGAGACACTGGCGACATCTTCTACCTTAGGCTTAACAAATTTACCAGCAACCTTCTCACTCTTGCGCAAGAACTCTACCTCAACATCACCATCATCATCAATGTCTCCCCTTACAATTCCTACATAGTAAACACAAGTCTTCTTTGTTCCATATTCACATAGCACACACTGACCTTCAAAAACCTCACGCACACCAGTCAAGCTAACCGTACACTCCTCATTTTCACCAAATGAAACATCAGAATCTGTGTCATCACAAAACGAAATGTCAGTTTCTGGATCTGAATCAACATCAAGTTCTTTCAGCAGCTGTCTCTTTGCCTTTTTGGGTGGAACTTTTGCTGCCTTTTCTTTCATCACCGCTCTTTCCCTAATTCGATCCATTTCTGGCGTAGAAGTAGCCAGCATAGTTTTTCCTCTTTTCCTCATATTATTTGAATCTTTTCGCGGACCAGCTTTTGGTAGTCCTCTGAAAACATGAGGCGAAGTAAAGGAAGAAGTAGCTTTATGTTGAAGACTCCCTGATATTTCCTGCAAGTCATCTACAAGGTTCTCAACATTACACTCTTTCTGATTTTCATGAAATTCTTGTGCAGTTTGATCTGTGCTGGTACCACAATGTGGAGATGCTGATCCTGTCTGTTCATTGCTTTCTAAAGTGGCATTTTCACTGTCCTTGCTGATGGGCCTGTTCGTTATTTCTGAAGGCATAAAATCATCTTCTGTAAAAACATCTTCTTTAAAGGGCAAAATACCTGACACTGCAAAGCCTGATTGAATGTTAATGGGAGTTGCCGCTTTAAGAAAAGCGTGGCCTCCTAGATTTGCAACTTGATAGATTGTCAGTGGTGTCCCAACATTTTTCATCATCCATGAATCACACTCATTGTTGTAGACCGACTTCATGGGTCCAAAAACTGAACGGTCCAAGGGCTGAGTTTTAGATGAGGTGTGTGGTGGCAACGTGATCACATGAATGTTGTTTTTCTTGCACAGTTCAAGTGATTCAAATGAAATGTGGGAATCGTGATTGTCCAAGATCAAAATCAAAGGGAAGTCTTTGGAAGGTCTTGAATGCTTAATGAAGTGATTTATAACTTTGACGAAATTATCACGGGTCATCCAACCTGATTCATTCACAAGGCCAAGGGAACCTTCAGGTGCTCCAGCAAGCATAAAATTCTTAAAAATTTTTCTGGGAAACACAAAAACTGGAGGGATAATGTGACCCTCAGCTGACACAATGCAACAGATTGTGACCAGTTCTCCTCTTTCTCTGGATGTCACCTGGCCTATTTGCTTCACTCCTCGTGGGGCAATTACTTTTGGCACTTTCTGTACAGTGGTCAGACCTGACTCATCCAAATTGTAGATTTGAGCTCCACTCACATTTAGTTTTGTAATGGTTTCCTTCACAATGTTGAAGAAGGTGCAAATATTATGCTTGTTGAAAGCTGTAGCTCTAGCCAGAGATGTTGCCTCAGGTTGCCTTATGGTCAGCTCGGGATTCCGTCGCAAAAATCCACAAAGCCAGTCATTCCCTGCCATCATTTGCTCATCCCAGGTTAAAGGATGTGCAATGTTATTGACTTTCGCCATCTCGTACGCCAAAATACGAACGCTTTTAGTTGTGAGTCCATGGAACATTCTTGCACAATCTTTCAAGTAACTAGCAAAATCAGCTTCTTGCTTAGCTGTGAAAACAAGGCTATGCCTATAATTTGGTACGAGTCTAGTAGGCAGACCATTTCCTTCTCTGTCTTTTGTAAGATTGTTATTGAGGGTAGAGCGAGCAATGCCGTACTCCCTTGCAGCTTTCCTCACTTTCATTCCATTTTTCACAGCATTAACAGCTTCTCTCATACGTTCCTCCGTAACGAGACCCTTGTTGGTGTTTCTGATGTACAATCTTGGCATCTGAAACAAAAGAGTGACAGAATTATATAACATTTAGAATGGTAGGCCTATCATTTGCAAAGAAATACTGATCATAGCACGAATGGCGTGCATCTTTAATAAATCACTGAAATCAAATTTGTTAACAGTTTTATTGGTCTAGATTAAGACCCCAGTATTAAAAGAATCAATAATGCTGATATTCGAATGCAATCTTCAACACTTTTAATAACAACAGACTGTCTTGTCAATTTCTTCTATGGGGAGAAATGAACCATGGGGAGAAATGAACCGGTCCATTTCTCCCCCATCAATGTATTAAACTATTCAGCCATAAAGTCTCTTAAATCTAATATTATATGCTATATTTTTTTATATGAACTCTTAAATAACAAGTAAATAAAGATATTAACGTAATTACCTTGTCCTGATTCCTGACTATGCGTCTGCTTTACGATGGTGTCTGGAACTGGAAAAAGAAACTTTAGTGCAGAAAATTTTTCAAACTTTGCGTGGGAACGACCTGTGCGGGAAGTCGATGGCAAATGACAAATTCGGACTATGTTTGATGTGGAAAACAAACTTATTATGGTTTCACTTTCATTGCATCACAGCCAGGGGCCAGAGAGGGGGTGGTCCATTTCTCCCCTATGTCCATTTCTCCCCAGTCTCCCCTACACCTTTTTCTCTCCTAATGTACATAATTTAATTGATTTCAATTTAAATACAAATTTACAAAATGTTTAGGGAAATGTTTGTATTATTTAAATAAAAATATATTAATTTTTCTTTTGAGTGAAGTTACTCAAAAAACAACTGCTTGGTAGTTATGTCCCATGGCAACTGTTAGGTGGGGATTTTAATGGCCATGGGAGGTCAATAAGAAAGTCACGGCTGTAGAAAAATAACTAAATATGATGACAACTTGAAACAAGTTTGTTTTTATAATACATTATCCCTTTATTTCTCAACATAATTTCCACCAACATTGATGCACTTATCCCATCGTTTTATCAGTCCTCCCAAACCGGCTGCATAGAACTGCGTGCTCTGTTTTCTAAACCACGTTTTCACTTCACATTCAACTTCGGCGTCATTCGCGAAATGTCTCCCGCCAAGGTGGGTTTTCAGTGGACCAAATAGGTGGAAATCGTAGGTTCTAAGTCGGGCTGTTAGGTGGATGTTCCAGAACTTCCAACCTTAGTTGGTTAATTTTCTTCTGAGTTAATCGAGCCGTATGTGGTATGGCATTGTCGTGAAGAAGCAACACTCCTCTAGTCAGCAGTCCTGGATGTTTTCTTCGAATTGCATCATGAAGCATCGATAGAACTTCACAGTACGATTCAGAATTCACATTGTCGCCTTTCATCTTGAACACGGAAGCGTTTTACTATTGACATATATTATCATTGAAAACATGAAGAAGAAAAAAATGTCATGAACAGAAACAACCACTGTTTATGGCTTCCTTCATCGATCTCACAAAAAGTATTTGAATTGGTCAGTCATAAGGGTGTGTTCAAGGCGTTAAAGAAAATGCCCGCCAACTTGTTTGTCCATCGTGGAATCGTTCCACCCAAGCATGAATGAATGACACTGGAAGAAGAAGAATTGTAATACCTGCTATCTGCATTCTCCAAAGCTTGTTATTAATTTGGTTTAACAATTAGCAAAAATAAGACAGGGATCACGACATGAGGAGCAAATGGGATATCACCAATCTTTATTGAGACGCAGAGCTGGAGACAGTAGACCATTTCATCTATCTAGGATAGGAAGTAAACAATACATTATCCTTAGATTAGGAAATCAATATCAGGATTGGAAAGGCAGCAGCAACAATGAACAGGTTAGAAAAGAGTCTGTGAGAAGAGGAACCTTACTGCCAAAACAAATGTCCTGGTCTATCAATCCTGTGTCCTTAGCACACTTCTTTATGATAGTGGTGAAGCCTGGTCAACTTACACAAAGAAAAACGTTTAAACAACTTTCCTATCCGCATCTGCAAAGAATACCAAAGGACATCTATATTTTGGCGAATTACAAATGAGTAAAGATCTGACCTCTACTGCAGGACAAAGATGTGTGTCAGCGAGTGCAAGTAGCCCTCCATCGCTTTGCGTGGAGAGCAAAGATGAGAAATAGAATAAAGACAAAGGAGAAAATGATTACTGATAGTCCAAAACAATGTTTTCCCGTGATGAATTTGAATAACGAAGACACAAACAATAGATTGCACGATTTATTGCCTGGCATATTTCGCTGCATCTCGTCAGGTACATACTGCAGAAATCACACAACTTACGTGAATTAACTAGATAAATCCTTCAAACTGAAATATACACATGTTCGCACAGTAATGTCGATTGTCTACCACGGTAATTTTAAACTGACTAACATGTCTTTCTGCTTGCACAAGGACGGCTTACGAAGGTTGATTATTATAGCTTCAGCAAACTTTAACAATCGACTACTTTGTGTGTTGAACAACACACGGAAGGCACTGTTTCTTTCAACCACGTGACCGCTCTCGAGCACATGTCTCGCGACCGATGAAGCTGGACTGTTCCGGTGTGTCGGCCTGCCTAGGCTACCATCTTCTGTGTGTAGTATCTTGTCCAACCAATTCGGAATGTGTTCCGAAACCCTGCAATGTAACTGTCGCTCAGTTCTACCTATGTAGATGGCCTCGCATCTGCATGTAAATTGGTAAATACAATTTGATTTGGCGTACAAAGCTACAGGTTCTTTTACTGCTGGGATGGGGATCGGTGTGTTTCGGTACCTGATGACTAGAGTTGCAGCACAGAATGTTCGCCCGACTGCTGTGGTGAGCCTGTCCCGCAGACGTTGCATTACGTCATCTCCTCGGAAGGTTAGCTGGATGAATACCTTGAGTTTAGGTACTGTAGTTACTTCAGGTTTCGGTTTGGGCTGTTGGCAGTGGCGCTTTATAAATCCTGTGGAGTACCCATTCAGGTTTAAGGCATTCTTCAGAGTTTCAAATTCCTCTGTCAGTGTGTCCGGGGTGCATATCTTTCTAGCACGGTCAAACAGGTTCCGTACTAAGCCCCGTTTGTACTGGACAGGTGCGAAGCTCTGAAAATTTAAGTATTGGCCAGTCCATGTTTCTTTGCTGTACACCGATCTTTGAATTGTGCCGTCTGCTCTACGTCTCTTAGGATATCTAGAAACGGCAACGCTTCGTTGTGTTCGTGTTCCATAGATAGAGAGATGTTTTTATGTGTCTCGTTCATTGTGGTCTGGAACGACGTTGCTTGTAGCTCGTCTGTGGTGATAATTAGTATATCGTCCACGTAACGACGGTACAAGGCCAAGTTATTGATGTCTGAGGATCTCTTTTCTTCTCAGTGTGCCATGAAGATGTCCGCTAGAATAGGTCCAGTGGGCTCCCCATGGCCACTCTGTCAATTTGGCGATATGGCTTGTTTAGACAGATGAATTGTATGTTGGCGGTACATAATAGCTGATGGTATGTCTAGTTTTAGTTGTTTGTCTCTAATGCGTTCGCTTATTATATTCACGGTCTCATCTAATGGACCATTGGTGAATAAAGAGGCAATATCCATGGATGCCATGTGTTTGTTGTTTATGTCCATAGTATCCAATAATTCCACCAGTTCGAATGTATCTTTGAGTGTTCTTGGATAGAAGGACTGTCGTACTGGCTTTAAGAAGTTGTATAATTTCTGCAGTATGTACCTGACGAGATGCAGCGAAATATGCCAGGCAATAAATCGTGCAATCTATTGTTTGTGTCTTCATTATTCAGATTACTGATAGGTCATACACTGAGGGTGTGAGGTGTCAGATGATGCGTGATGGTGAAAATAACAATATGCTCACAAGCACCCATTGAGGACGAACATTTACCGCTCAAATGCGCCTGATCAATGACATTTGCTACTGCCATGGGTTGTAATTAGTATGCCTGCTATGAAGCACAATGTAACAAACTATCGTCTGTAGCAAGATGCCAATGTGTATGTGTCTGATGTAGTTGTTTCTTGTCTCACTATATGGTGCTATTGGCTAGTAAGATATGACTGAACTACCGTATGGCAGTAGACGGTACTATCTGCTTTCTGTTAACACCGAATGTTGGGCGGCGCTCACCAGACCACATTGTGCCAACGGCTTGGGGAGGAGGCGTACAATTGAGAGGGTACAAGCCTTACCCTAGTGCGAGGAAATGCAACGTACCGACTGAATTTCATGGCAGGGCAGAAAGGGCCCTAAGCCTTGGTCGGCAACTGGTCTAGGATGGAAGCTCCGACAGGCTTACAGTTAGAGAATTGGTTTGCTGACCCGACAGCTTCTGCAGCTTGTCTTGCTCCAAAGTATTAATGTTACCTTTCCTCTGGAGTATACTAAGCAGGCAGAGAGAGGGATCACGCTGCGTGGGCAACACTTGGTCTCTAAATTCAGCCCAGGCTTTGTGTTATGGAGATGTATAATTCTATTGTACAAACTATCGTCTGTCAAGACGATAAGGTGCCAGTCATATGTGTAGTTCTGTTTAATCTCGCCGTGTTGTATATTTATTTCTTGTCTCACTGTGTGGTTTAGCTGTTTCCTGTCTCACTGTAAGATTTAGTTGTTTCTTGTCTCACTGTAAGATTTAGTTGTTTCTTGTCTCACTGTAAGATTTAGTAGTTTCTTGTCTCACTGACCGATTTAGTTGTTTCTTGTCTCACTGTAAGATTTAGTTGTTTCTTGCCTCACTGTATGGTTTAGCCTTTTCTTGTCTCACTGTATGATATAAGTTATTTCTTGTTCTCCCTCTGTGATGTAGTCGTTTCTTTTCTGCCTGTATAAAGTAGTTGTTTCTTGTATGTCTTTGTGATGTAGTTGTTTCTTATATGTCTGTGTGATGTAGTTGTTTCTTATATGTCTGTGTGATGTAGTTATGTCTACCATGTATGTGTGCCCCTACTGCTTATACTTTTACCGTTCATTTTGAAATTGTGTGTGCTCCATTTCTCAGAGAAGTATTTGAACTTGCAGCCCAAAGAATATATCTCCCCGCTAGATAAGACTGTCGACTGTTTATGCTGGGGAAAAAAAAAAAAAAAAA
>JACEFZ010016268.1:0-11125 GCA_014155875.1 Cepaea nemoralis
TGTGCCGGGGGGACAAAATAAGCTGGAGCAATGTTGTGCCGGAGCAATGCTGTGCCGGAGCACTAATATCCCGGAGCAATGCTGTCCCGGAGCACTATTGTGCCGGAGCTATGTTGTAAAATCACACAGCGTGCCAACCTAAGTCCACCATGGTCTATTCCATGTGTTCGTCCAAAAGTCTTAAGACGAGAGCATATTACGAGTAAATACGCTTGCTTTTTAAGTCATCTTACCAATACCTTATTACATTATAGCAATTACTTTTGTGCTGTGATCAACGGGCTGTGGGAATTATTGCGACAGCTGAGAAAACTAAAGACATGATGGTGGCGTGGTTGGGGGGAGAAGGGAAAGTGTGTTGAGACTTAAGTCACAGTCATTAGATCCACCTTCCAACTGATCAGTTTGCTTCAGATGACACATTCTTATATCTAATGAAATGCACCTCGTTATGCACCTGAAAGATCAGTATTGATCGGCATGTATTTCTGTCAGGTTGACTTCCTCTAGACCAGACGTTCCCAAACGACGGCCCGCGGGCCACTTGTGGCCCGCCAGCTGTCAGAAAGTGGCACGCGAGGCCTCGTTATTTAATATAATATATTTTAATAATTTCAAACATGTAGTCGGAGCGCCCCGTCAGCGGGCGATAATTTACTCTGATCGTGGTTGTTACGCTCAGATATTATCGAATGCGCCTGTTCATTATGAAGTTCCCATATCCCAGCCTTGTAGCCCAATCATAGTGCGCAAGGCGCCATGTTGTCATCTGTTTTACAACTGTTTAGCAGCATCGGTAGTTTTGGTTGAAATTACATGTGTGTGTGGTTTGTTTTGTTTTGTTTTGTTTTTCAAATAAGACTGTACCGTTAAAGCCTAAAATATGAGTGTGGAAAATGTAAAATCAAACAATGGTAAAAAGCGAAAATATTAAGACATTGCTTGTTGTGAATTCAACGAAGACTGGACAGAAACATTAATGTTTATGCCTAGCCGTAGTGGTATACCTGCTTGCTTAATATGCGGATTTTGTGTTTCTATTACCAAAAAAAAAAAAATTAATCTGGATTTTAATCTTGATTTAATCTTGATTTTAAACCAAAAAATGATCGCAGTGTAGTACTGAAACTGACTGCCTTTAAAGTCTTAGAATTTTGTTGACAAAAGTACGAAAGGTAAGATTGATATTGCACGACTTTTATCATGTTATAACGTTGGGCCCGCTTTTCTTCGTCCCGTAAAATGGAACGTGTTTTTTTTCCGAAATGTGTATGGATTAAGTGTTTTTTCGTGGTGAAATGGAGTTCGGACCGTGCAACGGAGTTCGTGCACGCGCGCCCGGGCTTCCTTCGGCGTATCATCGGCGCCCAGTGGCGATAGTTAAGCCTAACATGACGACCAGACGACCAGCAAGGACACAACGTGGTAAGAGGGCGCGTGCGCGCAGAAGGCATTTAAAGTGTGACAGATTGGGTATCGGAAACGTTTGAGTACTGTACTGGAACTGTGCATCATTTAGTCAACGCCGACCCATTCTTGAAAAACTACTCTACGGAAACGATATTGTAGTCTTACAAGAAACACAGCTCGGCGACGGAACAGTCAATGTCGCGGGACTTCAGGGATTCTTTAACAGGCGGCACCTCGGACAGGCCATTCTGGTCCGCGACAACATACTAGTGTCTGAGATCGATATGTCTTCCTGGAACAGTGATGCCCTGCAAGTGCAGGCATTAAGAATAATGACACCAGTGCAGCTCGTAATCGTGAACGTTTATGCGCGAAATGGGAAGGTCGACTTGCAACAATGGCAGAGTTTGTTCGATATGGATGAAAGGCATATCACCTACTGTGGGGACTTCAATGCCAGAGGCAGTCAATGGGGGAATTGCATCACCAATAGACAGGGAGAAGATCTGGAGGACGCCCTTGGCATCTGCTGCCCTAATCTGTCTGAATGATGGGAAGGTCACTAGAATAGCCACTCGACCAGGTGACTCTGACAGCGTCATTGACTTGGCTCTGGTGTCGCCCACCATCGCACCAAGGTGCCGGTGGGGCACACTGGGATACCACGATAGTGACCACTACCCTTGTGTCATCCTGATCAAGAAAGACGGGGCCATGAGTCAAAGAAACAAGACAAATGCCTTCCCGTACGACAACACTGGTCAAGACGCCATAAGCAAGATCAGAAGAAGAAAACTAACTTCCTCCCGCAGGAGACAAGAAAGATGGCTGCAGCCACCATGGTGGAATGGAGAGGTTGAGAAGGCATGGCTGGGAAAGAGGCAGGCTGTCAAAGACTGGCAAAAGGCCAGAAAGGCTAACATGCCACAGGTTGAGTTGGCGAACCTGAAGACTGAGGTCGATAGGACGACGACTTTATTCAAATCCTACGCCAAACAGGCCAAGGTCGAGAAATGGGACGAGTTCTGCAGGAAGGTGTGCTCCGAGCGATTTCTTACGACATTCTGGCGCCTCCACAAGAGCATGAACGGTGCTGCACAACGTAGGGGTATTCCAGACTTTCAAGGCACAGACCTCGCATGGAAAAAGTCGGATGCGGATAAAGGTAAGGCCCTTCTTGCACGCTACATAGAACAGACTGACCAGAAAGACGAGCCCGCCAGACAGAGGACCACAACGACACTCTCTAAATTGTGCGAGGGGGTCGGGACAGACGAAGAATGAACCATCACAGCTGAGATATTGCGTGCAATGCTCAAGAAATCACCTAACACCGCCCCAGGCCCAGACGGCATCCGATATGGTGACCTAGGTGGTGATATCAGATGATGACATGGAAGAACTGGCCAGAGAATTCAACACCAGTATCCAGAGGGGCCAGGTCAAAGAAGAATGGCTACACAGCTACTTGCTGCCGCTGCCAAAACCGAACAAAAACCATTCCAAGATAAGCGGCTACAGAATCATTACGATGCAGAATACTGTTGTCAAGCTACTGGAGAAAATTGTAGCACACAGACTTGCTTGGGACTTGGAACAGCTCGGCTGCTTCCCGCCCACACTTGGAGGATACAGACGCAACAAAGAGTCATGGCTGAATGCGGCGGTCTTTGCTCAAGATGTTTACGAAGGATTTCAGGTCAGAGAAGAGACATGTGCGGCCGCCATATACTTAGAGGACGCATATAACAGAGTATCTTTCGAGCACTTGTTGCAAACCCTTCTCAGACTGAAAGTGCACCCCCACCTTGTACGATGGATAGCTGCAGTTCTGCTCCAAAGGAAGGTGGTGCTAAGATGCGGGAGTTGGTCTTCTGAGCCGATAACGATATGTCCAGGATTGCCGCAGGGTTCACCACTGTCACCAGTACTATTCAACGTGTATACGGTGCCGATCACTGAACAACAGTTGGACGGGAGGGGTAGGACTCTGTCATTCGTTGACGACATCCTCGTGTATCGACAGGGTCGAGATAGACAGGCGGTTGCCAATGATATGCAGGCCGAACTAGATTGAATTTCCTCATGGTGTGCTGATGCCGATGCCCTTGTCAACCCTGCAAAGGCAACGGTTACATGGTTCTCACTAAACAACCATATTGTGAAAACAGACCTGCCGGCAGTGAGAATGGATGGGAGCAGTTTGAGTAGAACCCAGTCAATGACATATCTTGGCGTGAGGCTTGATCGTAGCCTGTCCTTCAGAGATCATGTCGATTATGTCATAACGAAGGCTCGAAAAGGTTTGTCAGCAATGAGAGTCATGGTGACTGCCAATATCGAGCAAAGACTGCTAATACTTCTCTTCCAAGGACTTGTGCTTTCACGCATCGAGTATGCCCTGGCCATCCTCACTGTCAGCCCTACACAGATTGGAAGACTTGAAAAGGTACAAAACGAAGCCATGCGCATCATTTTGGGCTGCACGAGAGACACCAGCTGTGTAGCAATGAGATACCTCCTTGACTTCCCGACAATGGAACACAGGATCAAGATCTGGAGAGCTCGTGCATACTTAAAAATAAGTGCAGATGGGCAGCACCCTCTGCATGACGCTATATTCAGAGAAAAGGGTGACAGGCTAAAGAGGGGCAAATCATGGATGGGTCGGGCGGAAGATGTCGTCAGACAGGTCTGCAGTCTTACCAGTATCAACCCCGGCAAGGAATGGGTGCCGATGCCTCCAGCTATTAAGTGCACTTTCTCCTGCATTATCACACTCGACAGACGGTGCAGAGAGCAGAACCCTGCCGCTGTCAATGCAGAGGTTAACGCGCTCATCTATGAACATTCAGATAGCCCCGAAGTGCTCATCTATACAGATGGATCTGTTGTAAAGCAGCAGAGAAGTGCGTGGGCATTTACAGCCCGTTCAGCGGGCCGAACCGTTCAAGAATCCAGTGGTGCCCACTCTATGACCACGAGCAGCATGACGATGGAGGTGATGGCAGTTACACAGGCTTTCATATGGCTGGAATCACAGCATTATACCAACGTGTGTGTACTAAGTGACTCAATGAGCATGATTCAGAATGTCGAAGCTGGATCTGTACGTAGACAGTGGACTGAATCGCTGCGGAAGTCTGTTGTCCGTAAAGTCACCTTCATCTTCGTCCCGGGACATGCGGGAGTCGAGGGAAATGAACGAGCTGACAAACTGGCTGGCTCTGCACCCCCTGTAGATGGCCAGCCCATGGATCGTGCCGATGTTATTAACGTCCTTAAAGATATGGCGAGAACAGAGGACTTTGACGTCAGTGATTCCACATCGCTGTCCAGGATGAAAGACCTTGGAGTAAGAATCGGCACAGCCAGACGCGAGAGGTACATCGGGAAAACAAAGCGCCTCGTCAACCAACACAGAACTGGCACTATTAGCCACCGGACGCTGATGCATATGCTGGGGGGAGGATCTGAGCACCTATGGACATGTCCGGAGTGCAATGAAGATACCCCAACTGATAACTGATATCATCATTTCATTTCATTGGCACCTTGCCGTCTTGACAGACGATAGTTTGTGCTTTAAAAAGGCCATAATAACTTTTAACTATGGCGGTAGCGAGTGTGACTGATAAGGCCAATTTGCGCTGTAAATGTCCGTTCACAGTGGGTGCATGTGAACACGTGGTCATTTCCACCATCATGCACCATCTTACGTCTCAAACGCTTGGTGTGTGACTTTTCTGCAATAATTTTCTCCTTTGACTTTATTTCCATTTCTGATATTTGCCCTCCATGCAACACGTTCATCTGCGACTTGCCCCCCAATGTGCATTATCAATGCCTGTATCAATCATGTCCCGCTTACACACATCTTTGTATCGTAGTAGAGGCCGACCCTGAGATCTCTTACCCATCTGTAATTCACCAAAAAAGATATCCTTTGGTATTCTACCATCATCCATCCTCCTAAGATGTCCTATCCATCTAAGTCTACGAAGACTGAGCATGGAATAAACTGTCACACAACCTGATCTTTCCAATACTTCAGTGCTTGTGCATAACTGATAACTGAACTGATTAACTACCGAAAATAGTAGATATGGCCCTCTGCTTGAAAAGCTTGGGAACTACTGCTCTAGACAATTTCTTACATGGCTAGGACTCACCTGTAGGTGTGTTTTCTTTTCTAATTAGTTAGGGACCATTACAGTCAAATCTCGGCTATTTCCAACTCTCTTGAGATGTGTACATATCACACAAAGGACATCTAGTTTTTGACCTTAATCCGAGAGGTATAGGTATCCGATTTCACTACCCGGGAGATCGGAAGCAAACGGCACAGAGAAATAAAATGAAGACGAGGAGGAAACAGAAGGAAGATAAGATGGAATATAAACATAGAAACAATAATTTATTATCCCCAAATGTTTACACAAAAAAGCACAAACAGTGAGGAACATAGGGTCAGCTGTTTACTCACCTACAACTTTTTTATCACCGTCCTGCTCCTCCCGGGCTACCTTTCTGATAGTAACCTCCTGAAAAACCCAGCAGGTATTTAAAACCGGGTACCACGTCGCGGATTCTATGCTGACTTTCTGCCATGGCCTGGCATTGGAACAGAATATTCCAAAAGCAGATTTGAAACAGCATGAAAGACCTATGGCACAACATCATTATCATCATGTGCCATGCGGATCAGCGTGGGCGGTCATGGTTCGTGATCACACACGATGACCAGAGTCGTAAATTACCTCTGTATTCTTGTCTAGATTATGTCACGTGTCCTAGCCATCCATGTAGTTTTCTCTTTGCTTTCCCCTTGATATTTTCACCTCAATTTTACTAGTGTATTCCCTCTCATAGCATACCCAAAATTGTTACTGTCTGCATCTCACATCAATGTTTGGATTTCATTTGTTTCTGTCGGGTTTTCTTATTGGTTTGTCTGTCCTTCCATGGTGTATTTGTATTTTTGTCATAGTATACTATACCCTAGAAGTGTGTATAGAATACCTGGAAGTTTGTATGGTATACCTGGAAGTTTGTATAGTATACCTGCAAGTGTGTATAGTATACCTGGAAGTGTGTATAGTATAACTAGAAGTGTGTATAGTATACCTGGAAGTTTGTATGGTATACCTGGAAGTTTGCATAGAATACCTGGAAGTTTGTATAGAATACTGGAAGTTTGTATGGTATACCTGGAAGTGTGTATGGTATACCTGGAAGTGTGTATGGTATACCTGGAAGTTTGTATAGAATGCCTGGAAGCGTGTATAGAATACCTGGAAGTGTGTATGGTATACCTGGAAATGTGTATAGAATACATCGAAGTGTGTATAGAATACCTGGAAGTCTGTATGGTATACCTGGAAGTTTGTATAGAATACCTGGAAGTTTGTATGGTATATCTGGAAGTGTGTATAGAATACATGGAAGTGTATATATAATACCTGGAAGTTTGTATGGTACACCTGGAAGTGTGTATAGAATACCTGGAAGTTTGTATGGTATACCTGCAAGTGTGTATAGAATGCCTGGAAGTTTGTATAGTATACCTGGAAGTTTATATAGTATGCATGGAAGTTTGTATATTATACCTGGAAGTTTGTATATTATACCCTAGAAGTTGGATAGTATACATGGAAGTTTGTATATTATACCCTAGAAGTTTGATAGTATACATGGAAGTTTGTATATTATACCCTAGAAGATTATACAGTATACCTTGAAGTTTTTATAGTATACCTGGAAGTTTATATAGTATATCTAGAAGATTATATAGTATACCTTGAAGTTTATATAGTATAACTAGAAGATTATATAATATACCTAGAAGTTTGTATATTATACCTGGAAGTTTGTATAGTATATCTAGAAGATTATATAGTATACCTGGAAGTTTGTATAGTATATCTAGAAGATTATATAGTATACCTGGAAGTTTGTATAGTATATCTAGAAGATTATATAGTATACCTGGAAGTTTGTATAGTATACCTTGAAGTTTATATAGTATAACTAGAAGATTATATAATATACCTAGAAGTTTGTATATTATACCTGGAAGTTTGTATAGTATATCTAGAAGATTATATAGTATACCTGGAAGTTTGTATAGTATATCTAGAAGATTATATAGTATACCTGGAAGTTTATATAGTATATCTAGAAGATTATATAGTATACCTGGAAGTTTATATAGTATATCTAGAAGATTATATAGTATATCTAGAAGATTATATAGTATATCTAGAAGATTATATAGTATATCTAGAAGATTATATAGTATATCTAGAAGATTATATAGTATACCTGGAAGTTTATATAGTATATCTAGAAGATTATATAGTATATCTAGAAGATTATATAGTATACCTGGAAGTTTATATAGTATATCTAGAAGATTATATAGTATACCTGGAAGTTTATATAGTATATCTAGAAGATTATATAGTATATATAGAAGATTATATAGTATACCTGGAAGTTTATATAGTATATCTAGAAGATTATATAGTATATCTAGAAGATTATATAGTATACCTGGAAGTTTATATAGTATATCTAGAAGATTATATAGTATATCTAGAAGATTATATAGTATACCTGGAAGTTTATATAGTATATCTAGAAGATTATATAGTATACCTGGAAGTTTGTATAGTATATCTAGAAGATTATATAGTATACCTGGAAGGGTTTATAGTATACCTTGAAGTTTATATAGTATAACTAGAAGATTATATAATATACCTAGAAGTTTGTATATTATACCTGGAAGTTTGTATAGTATATCTAGAGGATTATATAGTATACCTGGAAGTTTGTATAGTATATCTAGAAGATTGTATAGTATACCTGGAAGTTTATATAGTATATCTAGAAGATTATATAGTATACCTGGAAGTTTGTATATTATACCCTAGAAGTTTGATAGTATACCTGGAAGTTTGTATATTATACCCTAGAAGATTATATAGTATACCTTGAAGTTTTTATAGTATACCTGGAAGTTTATATAGTATATCTAGAATATTATATAGTATATCTAGAAGATTATATAGTATACCTGGAAGTTTATATAGTATATCTAGAAGATTATATAGTATATCTAGAAGATTATATAGTATACCTGGAAGTTTGTATAGTATATCTAGAAGATTATATAGTATACCTGGAAGTTTGTATAGTATATCTAGAAGATTATATAGTATACCTGGAAGTTTATATAGTATATCTAGAAGATTATATAGTATACCTGGAAGTTTATATAGTATATCTAGAAGATTATATAGTATATCTAGAAGATTATATAGTATATATCTAGAAGATTATATAGTATACCTGGAAGTTTATATAGTATATCTAGAAGATTATATAGTATATCTAGAAGATTATATAGTATACCTGGAAGTGTATATAGTATATCTAGAAGATTATATAGTATACCTGGAAGTTTATATAGTATATCTAGAAGATTATATAGTATATCTAGAAGATTATATAGTATACCTGGAAGTTTATATAGTATATCTAGAAGATTATATAGTATATCTAGAAGATTATATAGTATATCTAGAAGATTATATAGTATATCTAGAAGATTATATAGTATATCTAGAAGATTATATAGTATATCTAGAAGATTATATAGTATACCTGGAAGTATATATAGTATATCTAGAAGATTATATAGTATATCTAGAAGATTATATAGTATACCTGGAAGTTTATATAGTATATCTAGAAGATTATATAGTATACCTGGAAGTTTGTATAGTATATTTAGAAGATTATATAGTATACCTGGAAGTTTTTATAGTATACCTTGAAGTTTATATAGTATAACTAGAAGATTATATAATATACCTAGAAGTTTGTATAGTATACCTGGAAGTTTGTATAGTATATCTAGAAGATTATAGTAGTATACATGGAAGTTTGTATAGTATATCTAGAAGATTATATAGTATACCTGGAAGTTTATATAGTATATCTAGAAGATTATATAGTATACCTAGAAGTTTATATAGTATATCTAGAAGATTATATAGTATATCTAGAAGATTATATAGTATATCTAGAAGATTATATAGTATACCTGGAAGTTTATATAGTATATCTAGAAGATTATATAGTATACCTGGAAGTTTATATAGTATATCAAGAAGATTATATAGTATATCTAGAAGATTATATAGTATATCTAGAAGTTTATATAGTATACCTGGAAGTTTATTTAGTATATCTAGAAGATTATATAGTATACCTGGATGTTTATATAGTATATCTAGAAGATTTTATAGTATACCTGGAAGTTTATATAGTATATCTAGAAGATTATTTAGTATATCTAGAAGATTATATAGTATACCTGGAAGTTTATTTAGTATATCTAGAAGATTATATAGTATACCTGGATGTTTATATAGTATCTCTAGAAGATTATATAGTATATCTGGAAGATTATATAGTATATCTAGAAGATTATATAGTATATCTAGAAGATTATATAGTATACCTGGAAGTTTATATAGTATATCTAGAAGATTATATAGTATACCTGGAAGTTTATATAGTATATCTAGAAGATTATATAGTATACCTGGAAAATTGGATAGTATATCTAGAAGATTATATAGTATACCTGGAAGTTTATATAGTATATCTAGAAGATTATTTAGTATACCTGGAAGTTTATATAGTATATCTATGTCGTATTACTCTTCAGTAATGTCCTATTACTCTTTAATAATATATGTCGTCTCTGGGGTGAAGGGAATAAACATCGACATCCTTTTATCCCATATCACTATCTTGAGGATCTTCTTGATTTCTGTCCACAAAACCCCGTCGGTCCCTGGATCCCTCTCTCTCTCTCTCTCTCTCTCTCTCTCTCTCTCTCTCTCTCTCTCTCTCTCTCTCTCTCTCTCTCTCTCTCTCTCTCTCTCTCTCTCTCTCTCTCTCTCATAACCACGGAACCTGATATCCAAGCCAGACGGAACATTTCCATCACACCAAATCCGTACAATACGCCCTCTTTCACGCAGGAGGGTGATAATTATGAAGATACGTTCCCTCTTCTCCACAGCAAGGATCAATCCAGTAGTAACAACAACGTGCCACCACAGCCTCCTGTTAGTCACGAATCAGAGCCTGTAGTTGGAAGTCGTTACACACCCGTGAGAAATCAACAGTATCCACTCCATTGTAACCCAGAGTTGTTATACCTCACACGGTTTAGCCCAGCTTCACTTCGGCAGGCATTTATGATGTCGCTGTACCAAGGACCAACACAGCCTGGTATTTATTAGCAATTCAGCACAAAGCAACACCGGATCGCGGTACAAGAAAGAGCCTCTCCTAGAAAGTTTATGCGCATACTTGGTTATTGATTTATATAGCAACGTATTAGATTGTACGTGGCTGTAAAAATTGACTCGTATTGAAGTCACAGAGATTGACACTTAGATATCTTTTATAATACTTTTTATCGCCTTAATACTCTGAGGGAGGGGGTCTTCACTCCCCGCTTTAAACAGAGACATTGACTTGTATAGTCATTTATTGATTCTTTTGGATAACAGTTGTTACTTAGCTTGTGAAGTAGTTTTTTCAAGTTAATTATTTGTTGTATGTTCTTAATTTCGTTTGTTCCTTGTTTGCATTTTGGATAACAGTTTTGTTACTTAGCTTGTAAGTA
>JACEFZ010016269.1:0-30000 GCA_014155875.1 Cepaea nemoralis
GATCATGTAATTAAAAAATGCAACACCGAAATCCCCTATTAGTAAAAAGGGGCTTCATCCTGCCATACAAAACAGAAATACATAAATAGTAGGCTTTTTATAGATCCTGCCATACAAAACAGAAATACATAAATAGTAGGCATGTTATACATCCTACCATACAAAACATAAATACATAAACAGTAGGCATGTTATACATCCTGCCATACACAACAGAAATACATAAATAGTAGGCATGTTATAGATCCTGCCATACAAAACATAAATGCATAAATAGTAGGCATGTTATACATCCTGCCATACACAACAGAAATACATAAATAGTAGGCCTGTTATAGATTCTGCCATACAAAACAGAAATACATAAATAGTAGGCATGTTATACATCCTGCCATACAAAACAGAAATACATAAATAGTAGGCATGTTATAGATCCTGCCATACAAAACAGAAATACATAAATAGTAGGCATGTTATACATCCTGCCATACAAAACAGAAATACATAAATAGTAGGCATGTTATACATCCTGCCATACACAACAGAAATACATAAATAGTAGGCATGTTATAGATCCTGCCATACACAACAGAAATACATAAGTAGTAGGCATGTTATAGATCCTGTCATAGAAAACAGAAATACATAAATAGTAGGCATGTTATAGATCCTGCCATACAAAACAGAAATACATAAATAGTAGGCATGTTATACATCCTGCCATACAAAACAGAAATACATAAATAGTAGGCATGTTATAGATCCTGCCATACAAAACAGAAATACATAAATAGTAGGCATGTTATAGATCCTTCTTCTTGTGTTGCTCTGTACCCCGCACTAGGTCATTGACCCTCAGCCAACACACCTCGAACCTCCTCTTGGACTTATTCATGAGTGGTTGGATTTTGTGGCTGCAGTTGTTCTACATGATGAGGAAGCCAGCCTCAAGCCCAACCCTTCCTCGTCGCCTATTATGACTTGTATGGCAGGTTAAAGTGGGACATTATTCTTTGCTGTCCTTAAGTGTCTCGGTCACACACATGCGAAATTCCCTAAGTGGCCTTTTAGATCATACATGGTAGGTTGTAATGTTACTATTCTAAGTTTCCACTCAGTGTCCCGAAAAAAGGGGGTTACACATCCTGCCAAACAGGGAAGTATTTTAAAAAAATAATATGTTACAGGGCACCTTCAAACTACGACCGTCAGTAAGACAGCTCTAGAATATGTTGACGACACACAAAGCCATTGTACAAGGGAATGACACTGTCCAGTGCCACCCATCGGGCGCTGGAACGTCAGCTATTCCTTCTCACGACGCTTGAGGCAAAAGAGGAAGATGATGATGATGAAGATGATGATGATGATGATGATGATGATGATGATGATGATGATGATGATGATGATGATGATGATGATGATGATGAAGGTTTTACAACTTTAAAGACAAGATGATTGTCTTCATTGCTCAGTGTTCTATCCCATGTTGCTCGGACTCTTTCCACAGAGCAGCCTACAGAAAGTCTCCATAGAACGGTCTGGCTAAAGTCTCCACAAAGCGGTCCAGCTAAGTCTCCACAGAGCGGCCCGCCTAAAGTCTCCACAGAGCGACCTGCCTAAAGTCTCCACATAGCGGTCTAGCTAAAGTCTCCACATAGCGGTCTGGCTATAGTCTCCACAGAGCGACCTGCTTAAAGTCTCCATAGTGGGTGAACTCTGCAGCTATGGCTATGAACCGCCCCCTTCCCCAGCCCCCCAAACCTCTAGTAGTCTGTCGTGAACCAAATGAAGGAATCCAACTGCCTGGCGTATATGTCGAACCAGCTACCTTGGCATAAGCACACCTTAATTCTCCCGTGTGTTGCCGGGGCCCATAAGGGAAGCAAAGAATAGCAACACTGTAGCCTACCACGCATGTCGTAAGAGGCGACTAAGGAGGCTTGATGGTTCCGTCGACCTGCTACTGAGTGAGTGCGTGGCGCGACACTGTGAGCTGTGAGTATCGTGTTAAGTGGTTTTGAATCTGCCCAAGTTATTTTTTTTTGGAACGTGACTGCATGTTCAGAGCGATGGCAGGTGGCTATGTCCCAGAGTTGACCGGTTTTTGCCTTATGCAGAAATGCGTGGCTGCTGGGCTTCTGGTTGACTGCCACTGCCTTCGGTGATGAACTGTATTTTCGTGGACTGTGTGGGTGAACATCTAGGAACCATCCAGATAGGACAATGACTGCCGATTCCATCAGAGATGAATTGGGTGTTTCGTGGGGGACTGGTGTGTTGACATTCTGGCGGCGGCATTATGCACAGTGTATCTGTGCGGGCTGTTGTTTGTCGAGACTCCTGTCTTTTCCACTTTTCACATTGGGCAGTGGGGAGCGTTTTGTGTGATATTCACTGGCACAAGAACGGAGCATAATGGGGACGACCCGTTGCTGTGAAGTTGGAACTGCGACTAACTAACTAACTAACACCTTAATTTAAAAACTTTAAACAAAATGCTATCGAGTCTGGTGACTATTGACGGCGCTTCACGGTAAATAGTTTGTTGCACATCCTTTACAGGACGTCGCATTCAACCCAGCTTCTTTTGGGCTGTTAGTTATTTCTTGACAAGATTTAGTTCGGTTGTTTGCCATTCGTTTCTGAAGGACCGACCCTCATACCATTGTATTAATACCAGTGCAAGTAAATGCCAATAGTATCTGGAATCATAGTAAGAAAGAACACGAAATGCTCCTGCTGAAAAGATTATTATGCATACATAAATGCTGAAGAAAGGCCTTGGTATGGAAATGTAAACACCTTAAGAGATAGGGCATTTTTCTTCTCGTTTCGTTCACTTGACATCTGTCTATAACTACAATGTTGTCACTTGTTTCAGATAGGGCATCATATTATAGCTTGTGTTTATATACGTTCTAGTGTATGTTGTGTCTGCAGGCAGCCCATTCACGCTCTATTTTGTATTCTGTCTTTATGAAGAAAACGGGCGATTCTGTTTCTGATTTTCACTCAGGAATGCACACCTACCACTGTGGAATGCTGTTATGTGTAAAGTGGTTGTTTAGCAACCCCGTTTACATATTATAGCATAGGGTGGCCACATAAAATGGAGAAGAGGCAGGGGTCAAGCAGCACGAGGAACATATAGAAAGAACATTGCTGACCACCTTGGAAAAGACAATGCATGGGGTAGGTGAAGTGGTTAGGGATCGAGGGTTTATCTGAGAAACGTGATGAAGCGTCGTTCTGCCGAGGACATCACCAAATATTGATTCTCCATTCTTCTTCTTCTTCTTCTTCTTCTTCTTCTTCTTCTTCTTCTTCTTCTTCTTCTTCTTCTTCTTCTTCTTCTTCTTCTTCTTCTTCTTCTTCTTCTTTTTCTTCTTCTTCTTCTTCTTTTTCTTCTTCTTCTTCTCCTCCTCCTCCTCCTTCTCCTCCTTCTCTTTCTCCGCTTTTCTTCTCCTTCTCCTTCTTTCGTTCGCTTGAAATATGTCTATAACTGCAATGTTGTCTCTTGTATGAATTTAACTGGGTTTTTTTTTTTAGTTCACGCAGCGGTCAATAGAGTTTATTTTCCACAGTCGACTCTCTAGGCCAGAAGGTTTGCCTAGATATGTTATATATTGGGCAGTCTTGGTGTATGTGCTCTGCTGTTTGCGACGCCTATCCACATGTGCACATGGCTGTTTCACCAATCTTGAATTTTGTATACATGTAGTTGCGTAATCTATTGTGTCCTGTTCTGAGGCGCAGAATAATGACTTGTTCTGGTTTGTCCATAATGTGGTAGTCATCTTGAGCAGGTTTTGGTGGCTTTCTGACTGATTTGATCATTCTTTTCTTTTGGTGGTATGTAACGGGCACACCAGGCTGTTCTTATTTGGCGCCTTCCCTAGCCATTTGATCAGCTCTGTCGTTTCCGGGTACTCCACAGTGGGATGGTATCCACTGTATGGTGACCTTATGCTGACTGTTAAGTTCGGAAAGTAGTGTCCTTAGTACTGGCAATTTCCCAGACAGGAGCGCCTCGAGTACTGATTTTGCATCTGTCAATAGCACCACAGTTAGTGTACCATTGCTGGTATTGTAATTTATCTGTTGCTATCTTGATTGCCTCAATTTCAGCATCATAGTTATGGCAGTACTTTCCTGTAGGTACTCTAGCCCCTAGTATTATTTGGGTATTCTATGTACACCCCCTCTCCTCCATTTCGAACAGCATTTTGTGCTGACCAATCTGTGTAGACTCGGATCCAGAGGTCCTGTGGGTATTCTTCATCAAGGAAGCTGAGTGTGGCTATTCTGCGCTGCACACTGTTCTGTTCTTCCTTGTCAAATATTCCTCTTACTTTTGTCTGGATGTGTAATGATAGTCTATGTTCACCTTTCCATGGAGTTCGCTCTGGAATAGTTGTTAGGGGGATACCAACTGTGGGCAGATCGGTGGTTTCTCTGCAAAGTCGTTTGGCCTGGTGGATAAAACTACTTCTTTTCAACCGCCCCATATCTAGGTGTTCAAATCTGTTCTTCATAGGGAGGCCTGGAAAGCTGAGGAACTTTTCTGCTTGTATTAACATTTTCGTATTGGTTTAAACAAATATGGGACTGTCACCATTTGCCCAGTGTACCCCAAGGAGCTTAATAGGTCTTACACTGTTTTTAAAAACACAAACACTTTCTGACAGCCAATGCATCGGGTTTAATAGTTAAATGCCAGTCTGTTAGAAGATTCATCAATCCGTCAACCAGCTAACAACCCAACCAGTCAACTTCACAATTTATCAATCAATTAATCAACCAACCAACAATACTATCAATACACCAATCATCCAACCATCCATCCAATCAACCATCTACAATCATACAATCATCCAACCAACCAATCAATAATCATCCAAACAACCAGCCATCCAATTAACCAACCAGCCATCCGATCAGCGAACCAATCGGTCAGCCTACCAACCAAACCCGCCTATCCAAACAACCAAAAAAAAAAAAAAACAACCAACCAATCAACCAACCATCCAAACAACTATCTAGCCAACAACCAATCAAACCCACTCACCCAACCAATCAATTAACCAACAAACCAACTAGTCAAACACCCAACGATTCAATCAACTAACCAGCTAACTGCCTAAATGAGAAGCCTTCCCAACAAGTATTTGGGGCTCTGAAATTCGCTAGTCTCGCGGGAAGATACTCTTTAACCGTGTAAAGTAGTTCACTTAGGAGAAGAAAAACTCGACTTTACCGCATGTTGCTTTGCTGGTAGGCAGGGGACGCCACAGACAAAGAAAGCCGGGACCTCCAGCACTCGAGGTGGACGCCATACATCAAGACCACTCAGCCCCCCTCTCTTCTACTGCTGCTGCTGTTCATCCCCCAACGCAGAAGTCCAACAACCAACTGATATCAAACCTGAATAAAGTTGTGCATAATTAGTTTCTTCTTCTGCGTTCATCCGGAGTTTTTTTTTTTTGGACGTGATTGCGTTGTGCCTGTTTACAGCAGAGCTGCGTTCTTGCACCGTTAGGCCGACACATCCGACTTCTGCGGGCATTTGTTGACCGGGTTAACCTTGCCGGGGATAATTAGTTTGATTTCGCAGCTACAATTTTCCACAGGATAAGGTAGCCAATCTCACCCCAACCCTCCTTAAGCGACTGTTACGACATATATTGTAACTTCACAGTGCTACTATACTTTCCCTCCCTAATGGGCTTTAGTAACTAATGGGAGCTTTCAATGTGTATCGCATTCTTTTTTTTTTTTTTGGTAAGTATTCTCTATATACCTTAGGTAGCTTTCAGAATCCATTGTTATCAAAGGCAGCCTTTTTATCTGGCTTTAAGTCTAAATTTCAAAAAAGCTGACAACAGTTGGGTGTGACACGAACCAGTAAACTATATACAGAAGCTGCCAAACTTCGCCAGTTGAAGGGTTTAAAATAGCCTGGTCATGCTCGAGTTGGCCCTACTGAAAGAGCTGATGCACTGATGTGGGTAGTTTGAATCTTAGTTTATGTCATTGATTATTGATATGTGATGTATTTAGACACAAAATTGTGATCAGTGACACGGCAATCAATACCGTATTGATTATTAATGAGAATAAAGTTAATGGACATTGAAATTTGGATTTTCTTCAACATCTACTCTTTTGTGTAGCGAGAAAAATGGTTTCATGGGGTATCATTTCTGACTGGGATTTCTACACTTTTGGAACAAACATAACAGGTTTCAGCAAACATTTCTATTTAGGTTTGGTTTTCTTTGCCTGTAGCATCCCCTGCCTACCAGCAAAACAATATGCGGTAAAGCCGAGTTTGTCTTCTCCTGAATGAACTACTGTGCACGGTTAAATGGCTTCATCTCGCGTAACCAGTGAATTTCAGAGCCCCAGAAACTTGAGAAGTTTTCTCATTGAGGTAGTTAGGTGGTTAGTTGATTGAATCGTTGGGTGTTTGACTAGTTGGTTTGTTGGTTAGTTGATTGGTTGGGTGAGTGGGTTTGATTGGTTGTTGGCTGGATTGTTGTTTCGGTGGTTGGGTGATTGCTTGGTTGGTTATTTATTTGGTTGCGTGGATGGGAGAGTGGGTGGGAGGGTGGATATGGTTCGTTTGTTTCGTTGTTTGGGTAGATGTGTTTGGTTGTTAGGTTGAGAGATTGGTTCGCTGATCGGATGACTGGTTGATTTGATTGGTTGATTGATTGGTTGGTTGTATGATTAGTTTACTGATTGGTTGGTTGGATGATTATATGATTCGTTTGCTGGTTGATTGGATATATGGTTGGATGATTGGTTTATTGATAAGATGGTTAGTCGGTCGGTCGGTCGGTCGGTCGGTCGGTCGGTCGGTCGGTCGGTCGGTCGGTCGGTCGGTCGGTCGGTCGGTCGGTCGGTCGGTCGGTCGGTCGGTCGGTCGGTCGGTCGGTCGGTCGGTCGGTCGGTCGGTCGGTCGGTCGGTCGGTCGGTCGGTCGGTCGGTCGGTCGGTCGGTCGGTCGGTCGGTCGGTCGGTCGGTCGGTCGGTCGGTCGGTCGGTCGGTCGGTCGGTCGGTCGGTCGGTCGGTCGGTCGGTCGGTCGGTCGGTCGGTCGGTCGGTCGGTCGGTCGGTCGGTCGGTCGGTCGGTCGGTCGGTCGGTCGGTCGGTCGGTCGGTCGGTCGGTCGGTCGGTCGGTCGGTCGGTCGGTCGGTCGGTCGGTCGGTCGGTCGGTCGGTCGGTCGGTCGGTCGGTCGGTCGGTCGGTCGGTCGGTCGGTCGGTCGGTCGGTCGGTCGGTCGGTCGGTCGGTCGGTCGGTCGGTCGGTCGGTCGGTCGGTCGGTCGGTCGGTCGGTCGGTCGGTCGGTCGGTCGGTCGGTCGGTCGGTCGGTCGGTCGGTCGGTCGGTCGGTCGGTCGGTCGGTCGGTCGGTCGGTCGGTCGGTCGGTCGGTCGGTCGGTCGGTCGGTCGGTCGGTCGGTCGGTCGGTCGGTCGGTCGGTCGGTCGGTCGGTCGGTCGGTCGGTCGGTCGGTCGGTCGGTCGGTCGGTCGGTCGGTCGGTCGGTCGGTCGGTCGGTCGGTCGGTCGGTCGGTCGGTCGGTCGGTCGGTCGGTCGGTCGGTCGGTCGGTCGGTCGGTCGGTCGGTCGGTCGGTCGGTCGGTCGGTCGGTCGGTCGGTCGGTCGGTCGGTCGGTCGGTCGGTCGGTCGGTCGGTCGGTCGGTCGGTCGGTCGGTCGGTCGGTCGGTCGGTCGGTCGGTCGGTCGGTCGGTCGGTCGGTCGGTCGGTCGGTCGGTCGGTCGGTCGGTCGGTCGGTCGGTCGGTCGGTCGGTCGGTCGGTCGGTCGGTCGGTCGGTCGGTCGGTCGGTCGGTCGGTCGGTCGGTCGGTCGGTCGGTCGGTCGGTCGGTCGGTCGGTCGGTCGGTCGGTCGGTCGGTCGGTCGGTCGGTCGGTCGGTCGGTCGGTCGGTCGGTCGGTCGGTCGGTCGGTCGGTCGGTCGGTCGGTCGGTCGGTCGGTCGGTCGGTCGGTCGGTCGGTCGGTCGGTCGGTCGGTCGGTCGGTCGGTCGGTCGGTCGGTCGGTCGGTCGGTCGGTCGGTCGGTCGGTCGGTCGGTCGGTCGGTCGGTCGGTCGGTCGGTCGGTCGGTCGGTCGGTCGGTCGGTCGGTCGGTCGGTCGGTCGGTCGGTCGGTCGGTCGGTCGGTCGGTCGGTCGGTCGGTCGGTCGGTCGGTCGGTCGGTCGGTCGGTCGGTCGGTCGGTCGGTCGGTCGGTCGGTCGGTCGGTCGGTCGGTCGGTCGGTCGGTCGGTCGGTCGGTCGGTCGGTCGGTCGGTCGGTCGGTCGGTCGGTCGGTCGGTCGGTCGGTCGGTCGGTCGGTCGGTCGGTCGGTCGGTCGGTCGGTCGGTCGGTCGGTCGGTCGGTCGGTCGGTCGGTCGGTCGGTCGGTCGGTCGGTCGGTCGGTCGGTCGGTCGGTCGGTCGGTCGGTCGGTCGGTCGGTCGGTCGGTCGGTCGGTCGGTCGGTCGGTCGGTCGGTCGGTCGGTCGGTCGGTCGGTCGGTCGGTCGGTCGGTCGGTCGGTCGGTCGGTCGGTCGGTCGGTCGGTCGGTCGGTCGGTCGGTCGGTCGGTCGGTCGGTCGGTCGGTCGGTCGGTCGGTCGGTCGGTCGGTCGGTCGGTCGGTCGGTCGGTCGGTCGGTCGGTCGGTCGGTCGGTCGGTCGGTCGGTCGGTCGGTCGGTCGGTCGGTCGGTCGGTCGGTCGGTCGGTCGGTCGGTCGGTCGGTCGGTCGGTCGGTCGGTCGGTCGGTCGGTCGGTCGGTCGGTCGGTCGGTCGGTCGGTCGGTCGGTCGGTCGGTCGGTCGGTCGGTCGGTCGGTCGGTCGGTCGGTCGGTCGGTCGGTCGGTCGGTCGGTCGGTCGGTCGGTCGGTCGGTCGGTCGGTCGGTCGGTCGGTCGGTCGGTCGGTCGGTCGGTCGGTCGGTCGGTCGGTCGGTCGGTCGGTCGGTCGGTCGGTCGGTCGGTCGGTCGGTCGGTCGGTCGGTCGGTCGGTCGGTCGGTCGGTCGGTCGGTCGGTCGGTCGGTCGGTCGGTCGGTCGGTCGGTCGGTCGGTCGGTCGGTCGGTCGGTCGGTCGGTCGGTCGGTCGGTCGGTCGGTCGGTCGGTCGGTCGGTCGGTCGGTCGGTCGGTCGGTCGGTCGGTCGGTCGGTCGGTCGGTCGGTCGGTCGGTCGGTCGGTCGGTCGGTCGGTCGGTCGGTCGGTCGGTCGGTCGGTCGGTCGGTCGGTCGGTCGGTCGGTCGGTCGGTCGGTCGGTCGGTCGGTCGGTCGGTCGGTCGGTCGGTCGGTCGGTCGGTCGGTCGGTCGGTCGGTCGGTCGGTCGGTCGGTCGGTCGGTCGGTCGGTCGGTCGGTCGGTCGGTCGGTCGGTCGGTCGGTCGGTCGGTCGGTCGGTCGGTCGGTCGGTCGGTCGGTCGGTCGGTCGGTCGGTCGGTCGGTCGGTCGGTCGGTCGGTCGGTCGGTCGGTCGGTCGGTCGGTCGGTCGGTCGGTCGGTCGGTCGGTCGGTCGGTCGGTCGGTCGGTCGGTCGGTCGGTCGGTCGGTCGGTCGGTCGGTCGGTCGGTCGGTCGGTCGGTCGGTCGGTCGGTCGGTCGGTCGGTCGGTCGGTCGGTCGGTCGGTCGGTCGGTCGGTCGGTCGGTCGGTCGGTCGGTCGGTCGGTCGGTCGGTCGGTCGGTCGGTCGGTCGGTCGGTCGGTCGGTCGGTCGGTCGGTCGGTCGGTCGGTCGGTCGGTCGGTCGGTCGGTCGGTCGGTCGGTCGGTCGGTCGGTCGGTCGGTCGGTCGGTCGGTCGGTCGGTCGGTCGGTCGGTCGGTCGGTCGGTCGGTCGGTCGGTCGGTCGGTCGGTCGGTCGGTCGGTCGGTCGGTCGGTCGGTCGGTCGGTCGGTCGGTCGGTCGGTCGGTCGGTCGGTCGGTCGGTCGGTCGGTCGGTCGGTCGGTCGGTCGGTCGGTCGGTCGGTCGGTCGGTCGGTCGGTCGGTCGGTCGGTCGGTCGGTCGGTCGGTCGGTCGGTCGGTCGGTCGGTCGGTCGGTCGGTCGGTCGGTCGGTCGTCGGTCTGGTGGTGGTGGTGTGGTGTGGTGTGGTGGTGGTGGTGGTGTGTGGTGGTGTGGTGTGTCGGTGGTGTGGTGGTGGTCGCTGGTGTGTGTAGTGTATTGTAGTTAGGTGTTGAGTGTATATTGTGTAGTAGTGTTGTGTTGCCTTTGATCCGTCGTGTGTTCACATGTCAGTCAGTGTGAAGTCGGTGTAGGCGTAGTCGTCGGCTTCAAGCAGCGAGCATGTAAGTCTAGTTATTAGTAGTTGAGTATAGTCTTGTATAAAGTTAGTATTTGTTATTAGTTAAGTTAGTTAGTCAATTAGTAGATACGTGAGTTCCAGTATGTAGTATTAACGTCCTGTGCCAGTTGAAATACCATGTCACGCCAGTAATAGTGAAGAGATCTCGGCATCCAAAGGACAGTACGTGCAGTATTATCAATGAATACACAGTCCTTGTAATTATTCGAGGTTTGTTAAAGGGGGGGGGGGGGGGGGGGGGGGGGGGGGGTTTTTTTTTTTTTTTTTTTTTTTTTTTCTTCTGTCCACGATCGAGAGGTATATAAGGACGGTCAATTGTAATCTTAGCCTGTTGTGGGAGCATATACGATGTACATACTCTAGTAACAAAATAAATAAATAATAATAACAAAATAGTCAACACACTCACAGGTGCTATCCGTTTTCACAAAAGTTTATTGATGAATGTTTACAGTTGGAATATTTCAAAATTTGCCCAGTGCAAAATGAAACAAAGTATAGAAACCTTTTTTCTGTCACAAACACATTGCTTCTCTAGTGAAAACTTGAGAATATCGCCGATATTACTGACCTCTGGATGGTTTAAGAGTTAAAAAACTGCCGCATCATTCGTGTTATGCCAAAATAGAATCTCAAATATTTATTTATTTATTTATTTATTTATTAATCTTGAGTTATAGAATATTTTTACTTTTAAGCGACTATTTGGAGTTATAGAATATTCAAGAAACTAATCAGGAAACTGCTTTTAGTGATTTGTTGAGATGATTAACATTCTCTCTCTCCCTATCTCTCCCCCTTTTTCTCTATCCCTATCTCTCTCCCCCTCTCTCTCCATCTTTCTCCCCCATCTCTCTCCATCTTTCTCCCCACCCCCTCTCTCCCTCCTCCCCTCTCTTTATCCCCACTCTCGTCCCCCCCCCCACTGTCTCTATCTCTCTCTCTCTCCTCTCTCTGTCCCTGACTTGACACTGTCCCCCTCTCACCACGCCCTCTCTCCCTCGCCCATCTCTCTCGTCCACTTAATAGGTCTAGAGTTCAGATCTGACGTCGCTGCTTTATCATTTTAACTTCCCTGGCCAGTTGACAGAGAGTACAAGGTCCACAGCAAGTCTGTATCAGACAGTCATTGCAGATTGTGCCCTGAAAGTGCATCAACAGAAAGTTAGGTACAGGCATAAAAGTGCATATTCAACATGTTTTTACAAACACTCCATCCATTATTTTCTATAACAACCTCTGTTTCCTAAAGATGTCTCGGGTGCCTATTTCCTTCTTCCTTCATCTTCTGCCCTTTATCGCCGATGAATCAGAAGCCCACAAGCACCCCACGTTAATCCTTCCTATCCTTCGCTGTCTCTTTCAGTTCCCACCATATCCTCCCCATATTATCCATCTCTCTAAGTCCCTTCTTCGTATGTTTTAAAACCCCAGTTTCCTTAGCTCTGTAGTCTACTCAGTAGCACTGATTTAGCCTTAGTTAGAAATTCTAACGTAATTTCTTTTCGCTTTCACACATTTCCTATAGCTATGACAGATCCTTTTGCTGTTTGTATTCTCATTTTAAAATATGTCTGTTCTTCTATCCATGGCTACATTGCTACCTATATAGATGTATGATTTCACCTCGTGAAGTGAGGTTTCACAAGGGAGATCGGGTTATTAATTGCTTGGTTTATTCTTGTCTTCCACGTTTCTCTAAGATGTATATCAAGTTGCTGTAACCTCCTTTGGATCTGTGTTTAGTGTTTAGTTTATCTGGCATACGATTTCGTGCGCGGGGCAGGTGGGAAATGTCATTGAAGTCCAGATCTTGAACTGGGTAAGAATGATATAGCACGATTTTATAATTTTATAACGCTGTGGCCCGCTTAACTACCGAAAATAGTAGATTTGGCCCTCGGCTTAAAAAGCTTGGGAACCACTGCCTTATACCAAAGTCCCTCGCCATCCGACGAACATAATCCTACTTCAGTGGTACTTGTAATTTACGTATCCAAGTCAAGGACGAGGAGCCAACATTTTAGTTAAACCGACCGGTGTATAGTTTCTTCTTCTTCTTCTTCTTCTTCTTCTTCTTCTTCTTCTTCTTCTTCTTCTTCTTCTTCTTCTTCTTCTTCTTCTTCTTCTTCTTCTTCTTCTTCTTCTTCTTCTTCTTCTTCTTATTCTTCTTCTTCTTCTTCTTCTTCTTCTGCTGCTGCTGCTGCTGCTGCTGCTGCTGCTTCGTCGTCGTCGTCGTCGTCGTCGTCGTCGTCTTCTTCTTCTTCTTCTTCTTCTTCTTCTTCTTCTTCTTCTTCTTCTTCTTCTTCTTCTTCTTCTCTTCTTCTTCTCCTCCTTCTGAGTTCATCCGGATTGTTTTCTTTTTTCAGATGTGGTTGCGGTGTTTTGTTATGTACCCTTGGGCCAAAACCCTTAGGCCAACATATCCAACTTAAACGTGCGATCTTTAAACCGGGTTAGCATTCCTGGGGGACTCTCACTTTTGTGGTCCCGTCCACATCCCAGCTGGTCAAGTTAGAACGGTCGAATACTTCACAGTCAGCCCTCAGGGGAAGGCAGGGACAGTCCATGGACATTCCTCGCCATCCATTGAGACTTCCATAATTGCAGAGCTGTCACATAATGCTCAGAGGCTGGGCTCACCCAAGAGAACGCCACGTCCTGCTCATGGCTGCTTTAATTCCTCACTTCCATGTGTTGGACATCTCGGTCGCCACTGGCCACTCCCCGCGCAAACCAGGAACGGTCAGTCTGTGGACGACATCCACTCAGCAAGCATGTACTTTGGACTTCCACGTAATGGATTCGCTAGCCAGGAGTTCCATTTCGTGTTATTGAGACCACATCCACCCAGTAAGCTTTTGCTTCGGACTTCCACGTAATGGATTCGCTAGCCAAGAGTTCCATTTCGTCTTAATGAGACATTTTGCCATCGTTGACTACGCTCACTCAATGAGCTCTAGTACAGACATGCATCGTAACTATTGCGTGCGACTGGGTCGCTTTTTCAACCTTTAGTAACGCTAACAAGGTAGGCTGCCTGTGCTGCCGGCCAGTACGTTACCTCCATGGAGCCCGGAGCGAGTAACGGCCAGGCTCTCTCATACAAGGGATCCCTCATATCCCTCAGCTGGGAGCCGTAGAACACGTATCTGGACCAAGCATGTAACTGGCTCAGTATCTCTCCTCCACTTGCAGTGGGTGAGTATCCGCCCGGCCCTCACATCCGGGGGATATTGACTTAGAGGCGTTCAGCCATATCCATCAACTTAGAGCCTTAGAGTATGTGTATGGACCAAGAATTAGTGGCATCGTGCGCCTGATTCGGATGTTTGACTGCCTATCCTCAGTCTACCTACAGAGCAGCAGTCTGTGTCTCTCTTGGTCTGGTCCCTATAGCAAGATCTGTCCGACATGTAGTTGTGCTTCCTTTGGCAGAGCTCTTGGATTCATTGGGACATCAAAGCCCCTCTACCACGGCAAGGTGGAGACACGTCAGAGGGGCGGTGTACGGTTTGAACCCGTAACCTCTTCAACAGCACACCGGACATGTAATAGCGCACGTATCGGTTCGGCCATTCTGACCTCCGTACGGAATCATGCTGAGTGAGAAATGTCTGTTCGTAAAGACAATAATACATATTCACAAAGAATATTGATCTTAAATTATCATTTTTTTTTGTTTGCGCGCGCTCGCTTTGAACTCAAGCGTAGTCCATACAGCCAAGTAGCAGCGCAGATGAAATGACGCAAAATAGAGTTAGTGAGAAAATCGCGAACCAACGTGTAAGAGAAACTAGGAGGCTGGTGTAAAAAGGAGAAGACGTCGGTGAAATTGTCAACAACAACAAACAGTCAGATCGTAGAGCTTGACGAGCGAGGCAGCATGATTCGATTTTCTGGAACGAGATATATTATATACTGGAAGGACACTATTATGATGGCCAACAACTATTGGAAAGGAGCACGAGAATATTAATGCATGATGAATATAAGCCCGAAAATCATTTACAGATATGCCCAGATCAGAATGAGACTTAAAAAGTCAGAGCAAGGTGACTCATAGGCAAATTGGTGAAGAACAGAAGGACTGTGACAGGGTCGTTGCAATTATTCAACTGTATATTGTTCATAAATAATATTTTTATACCGTCCAGCCTGGCCATAACAGGCACGGCATCAACGAATTGTAAATTGTCACTGATGTTATTGAATATGCAACAAGCTCGAATCAGGAAAATAAATAGTGTCTTAAAATGTCGAACACCGGCCTTCGAGTCATTCATCAATGTTGGTATTATGGTTCTGTATTCTGCTGGATTGCTGCAGCCCTGGACCTTTGAACATTGTTTGTTGATCTTTCATTATTTAACGCTAGTTGCATTCTAGCAGGAGATGGGAGCTCGATGAAACAGAAACATGGAAACTTGAATGTCGCCAGTATGCCTCTTTTATACATCAAGTCAGCTCAGGATATATATTGTTTAGTATATGTCAGTTATCAATGAACAGCCAGCTGTCGTCATTTTCTAACTCAAATTTTGTTTACTACACCGTTTCACTCCGCCACATCATAGACACCGGACCGACATACACGACAGATTTTTTCAACGAAGGAATATTAACGCGGATCTGGACGAACACTTCAATAACTTTATATTTGTACACATAGGCGTTCTTTTAGTTAGCATGGATTGTCTACATAGATTAGATAGATATATCAACACTACATTGGGATTACGTGTATCTGTCAACATCACCAGCACAAGGAGAGCGGCAGTAACAATTTACACCTAATATCAGGCCAGTTGAATTGTTTGTGTTATTTTAACATTCTATTTGGGTGTTGAAGGTGAAATCTGATATTTTTTTCTCGATGGTCGATTCGCTGGCGTCGTAGCTGTGCGGGCGGTTGGGGGGCTATCCTTACGCCAGATAATTATACTTGTCAGGCGCATGGATATGTGTCGTACTGACATCGGTTAGTTCGTGACGAAGTTATATTTTATAGCGATTTCGCGGGTGTTCAGTACTTGTGTCGTTTCGTAAAAGTCTTGATTTGTTTGTAGCTATCAGTTCTCAGTGTTTCTTTTATATATAAATAGATATGTTCTTCTGCGTCGCATTTTGTCTACCTCTCTCGTAACAGTTTATGTCTGTTGTGGCGTAACATTCTTTGATACAGAAGTATATTTAATACCAGTTTTCTCTGGATTATAGCTATTTTAACGGGTTGAAGCAATAATTATCTCCTCTCAAGCTTGTTGCATCGTTCTGAAATTCGGTTTATAACATTGTTGATTCTTTTGGCATTTCATTCGATTTTATACTGTTGACGCTTTTACTGCCTGTCTTTCAATCGGTATCGTATCGCATACAAATATATTATATTTCAGCTGTATAATTTACAGGATATTGTGATAACATGTCTACATTACAAGATATTATGGACATGGATGAGAAGTCCGGATTAACTGGTCAGGAGTTAAGAACATGGGCGAAACAGGAATTTAAAGAATTCCAGGCTCAACAGTGGGAAGAGAGGGCAGCGGCCAAGGCAGCTAAGCAAGAAGAGAGGGCAGCGGCCAAGGCAGCTAAGCAAGAAGAGAGGGAACTGCAAGCAGCTCGTGACAAAGAAGAAAGACAAGAAAGGTTAGCAGCAGAAAAAGAAATCATAGAAAGAGAACTTGCAATAGAAAAAGAAATTAAAGAAAAAGAACTTCCAATGGAAAAAGAAAAACTGGCAGCGAAAGATAGAGAGTTTGGAATAGAAAGGGAGAACCTAGCCGCAGAAAAAGAAAGGATTGCATTTGAGAAAGAGAACGTAGCGGCAGAAGTAATAATGAAGTATAAGGAAATTGAAGAGAATTTAAACATTAAAACTATGGAGAAAGATTGAAAAGCCTAGATCGAGCAGGCAGAATTGCAGGCAAAGACACAAGATCCTATTAAGTGATACCAGGGTCTCATTAGGAACTTCACACAAGGCGATTCCATATCCGCATGGATAACTAATTTTAAGTGTTAGCCAAGTTCTATGAGATTCCGACCGAAATCAGGCCGATTTTATTTCACCGTCACCTCGCCTTAGAGCCTTTGAAAGTTGTAGAACTGATCCCTGAGAATCTACGGACCAATTACACATATATTCGAGATCGTATCTTGAGTCATTTTTCGTTGGATGAATCTGGTCTAAGAACGAAGTTTAATACCCTAACACCTAAGGCAACCCAAACGTTTCTGGACTACGTATCTGAAACATCATCTCTCTTTGACAAGTGGTTGAAAGCGTCAGATGTACGTTCTGACTTTGAGAAACTACATGACCTCATGTTAAGAGATAAACTACTTTCATCGGTACCAGAATAAATGTCCACATTTCTGATAGAGAACAAATGTAAATCTTCCCAGAGATGGGGGAAGCATTCTATGACGCACATCGTGAAATATTTGCTGATGGAGCTCAAACAGAATTGGTTACAAGGGCCAGTGCTAAAGTTCAGAATCAGCGATATCAAGGTAAGGCAAATAAATTCTCACAATATAGCCAACAACATAGAGGCAGAGGGCCTTATCATAACTCACACAGAGAATCAGACAGGTCGAGGAAGGGGTTTTTCACACAGTGCCAGCATTGCAAACTTCACCATGGCAGTCTTGAGATGTGTGACAAACATCCGTCATATGATTATTATCTTAACAACCTCACTTCTAAGAGGATGAGTAAATATAATTCTTACAAAACTAGTATCAAATGCTTCACGTGTTTAGCGTATGGACTTACCTCAAGATCGTGTAAGATGAAGAAGACATGGAAGGAAGCTAGTGCTGCATACATTTTCACTAGTAGCGACTCAGACGATATAGAGGACACACATACAGCCATAGTAGAGACATGTCCCAATGACACACCATGTGATCTATGTACATAATTCCATGAGGATAGTGGTATCGCATGTAGCCACAATGTAACAATAAGGAGGCTAATGCGGTTAACATTCAGAATGGTACCCTAAAGGTCCATCAGGCGTGGGTCAATGTATCTAATGTAATGCCAACTACATGCGTTAGGGTCACAGGGACGTCCATTATTGGAGTCCACCAAAAGCTTGTGAAGGCTAAAGACTACACATGCAAAAGTGTTGCCTGTAGAACTTTTGGCGGTACCCTTGAAAGGTACAAGAATGCATGGGTCACGATAATGTCCCCATACTTTGAAGGCAGAGTAAGTGCTGCTGTATTACCGAACCCATGTGCCGTTCTCTTAATTGGGAACATTCCGAAGGTTAGAGATTGCACTCATGAGGAAGCGATCCACTGGGAGATCGAGCATACACCGACGAATGCACTCACGAGGGCCCAGGTGCGTCGACAGAAAGAAGAAGACAATAGGCACCCGACATCCCCACAGACTAGTAGAGACGATACACAAAACACGTTAGTACTGACAATTGACCTAGCCACAGAGCAGAAGCAGGACACCACATTACAAACATGTTTTAAGAATGTGCACAAACCTGCCAAACAAGCGAAACATGGTAAATGGGAATTTATATTAGACAATAATATACTCACCAGGCGATATAGCGAAGGAGCAACACTCCTTTTACAAATAGTGCTGCCGAGCAAATATCGCGACGAGGCACTAAAACTCGCTCATGACTCCCCATTTGCAGGTCACATGGAGATAGCCGAAACGACAAACAGAATTTTGGCGCAATTTTATTGGCCTGGCTATTGCAACGACATTACTAAACATGTCCGTTTATGTGGTCTATGTCAAAGGACAACACCAAAATGGAAACATCTTAAGGCACCAGTGCAACAAACTGATCTGGCATCTCGACCGTTCCAGAAAATAGCGGTCGATTTTGTTGGTCCTCTCAATATAACAACAGATCGAGGCAATATATTTATTTTAACGATGATTGATCTATGTTCTATATGGGCAGAGGCAATTCCACTAAAATCCATCACATCTAGATCCATCCTAGATTCATTTTTGTATAACGTCAGTAGGATAGGGTTCCCATTATACATACTTTCTGACATAGGTAGTCAATTTATTTCTACAGCTACACAAGCAGCAATGAAGTTGCTGAACATACCACAAGTATTCAGTTCCCCTGTATCACCCAATGACAAATGGGGTCAATGAAAATTTTAACGGGGTTCTCAAACGAACTCTTGTAAAGGTTGCGGCTGAACGACTCAAAGATTGGGACGTCCTGTTGCCAGCAGTACTGTTTGCGTACCGAGAGGTGCCGCAAGCGAGTACAGGTTTTTCCCCGTTCGAACTCGTTTATGGAGCGAATCCACGTGTCCCGCTGACATTATATAACGACATGCTTACAAAGAAAATACATGACCACCCGGAAAGGGATGCGTATGACATGGTAACGCAATTAAGAGACAAAATAATGTCAGCACGTCAAATCACTAAATCCGCACTGGAAAAGTCAGGGGGGAAATACAGGCAATACGACAACAGAAAGGTCAAAACAATAGTCTTGAAGGAAAAAGAAGAAGTCCTACTCTTATTACCCGACCCTAGAGATTGTCTCGGCATTTCATGGCAGGGTCCATTTAAAGTTGTTAGGAAAATTAGTGACGTAGACTATTTAATAAATGTCAAGGATAAAGACAAAATATTCCTCATTAACATGCTGAAACCATACACAGAGCGCAATACAGACAAAACACATACTGTTGATCAAATACCACACAGAATAGCAGCAGCATGTTGGGTTATTAATGAACAGCAAGAAGATGCTATAGCACAACTAATACCAACACCAGCCATTAATGTTAACGATAATTGGCGAGCTGTTCAGGTCAATAAGAACTTAACATCGCAGGATAAATACAAATTAACGACAGCGATACAACAGTTTAGTGAAATTTTTTCACATAATCCGGGGCAAACTGCATTGATATAACACAAGATCACGTTGTTATCCGATATTCCCGTTAAAGTTAAACCATATCCGATTCCAGTCCATTACTTGGAAAAGGTCACATCGGAAATTTCCGAAATGTATCAGTGCGGTATAATTAGAAAATCGACTTCTAACTACTGTTCTCCATTGGTAATCGTGAAAAAGAAGGATAATTCGTTGCGCATTTGCGTCGATTACAGGAAAGTGAATGCTCTAACGCTCAAAGATGCTGAACCAACGCCAAATATCGATGAGTTGATCGATGGCATGGCAAAGTTCAAAATCGTCTCCAAGATAGACCTCACGAAGGGATATTGGCAAATCCCCATGGAGAAAGATTCCATGCACATCACTGCTTTCGCCACTCCGTTAGGTCTATACGAGTGGGCATACCTTCCGTTTGGTTTACAGAACGCGCCGAGTACGTTTATGCGGATGATGCGAAAGTTACTTCAAGGTATTACTAATGTAGCAACTTATATGGATGATATCTGTATACATACCTCGGATATAGACACACATGTTAAAATCTTAAAATAGGTTTTCCAAAGAATCCAACAAGCTGGTCTTAAGGCTAAACCTAGCAACATTGAAATAGGGTTCACTGAAATTCAATTTCTTGGTCATAGAATTTCTGATGGGTTCCGTAAAACAGACCCACAGATAGTCACCAAAATTCTAAATATTAAACCTCCAACCACCAAAAAAAAAGGAAGTTAGAAGTGTTTTGGGACTCATACATTACTTCTAGTTGCACTTTATTGAATTGTGTGTGTGGATTAGCTTTCCCTACTAGCAGTGCCCCTCGCCCTCAAGCGAACCTACTCCGACTTCTGAGATACTTGTAATTTACGTCCCCATAACAAGGAGAATTCAACATTTTAGTCTTGAACTCTCCACCTCGGCATCTCCTGTTTGATATTGAACTTACTTGAATTCGTTCTTGAGTCCTCATTTTTACCCTGAGTGCCATTAAGAAATTGGGCACACACCAGGGCAGGCACATGGTTTCATCCATATCAGCAGAGACCCTCATGGCCAAACAGCAGCCGCAGAATATGCCACACAGACCTGATTTAAGACAGCAAATAATCATTTAGTTGTAAAAGGGTAATTTATATTGCATATAATCACTTCATTGTAAAAAAAAAAGGTTGTTTATGTTGTGAATAATCACTTCGTTGTAAAAATGTCATTTACATTGCAAATAATCATTTCGTTGTAAAGAGGTCGTTTATATTGCAAATAATAATTATGCTGTAAAAAAAAAAAAAAGGTAATTTATTTGGCAAATAATCATTTAGTTGTAAAAAATAGCGATCATTTAAAATTGCAAATAATCATTCGTTGTAAAAAAAAAAAAAAAAAAAGGCCATTAATATTTCAGATAATCGCTTCGTTGTAAAAAGAATTTATATTGCAAATAATCACTTCGTTGTGAAAATAATCTATATTGCAAATAATCAGTAAAGATACAACTTGCTCCAATAACTGATACTGCCTCTGAGGAGTGAACTGATATGTTTTCACATATACTTCCTTTTTTCTTTGTTCAACTGCCCTGTATCCCTCATTGGGACAATTGCCCTCTACCAACGCATGATAAGCCGATATTTTGCTATCTCATGCAGCTCCATTCGTGACTTACCAATATTGTTCATCGCTGGCTGCAATTCTATTCATTGTGTGTTTTAGATCTCCCGTTATTTCGCTTGCCTGGTGAATTCCAGACTGGAGAGTGTCTAGTTATATTGCCTTTATACTTTTTCAGCTTCCTACCCAGCGCCAGCGTCATTTCTTCATCTCTTGGTTCACTGGACTATGTTTAGTTCTCTCCATAAGCTTTAGATTGGTGATTCTGTCATACTACTTTAGTCCTACTATTGTGCGCAGTCACCAATGAATGAATACTTATAGTTTATTAGTAACTTTGTTAGCTGTTCTCCATTTTTCTGATACATACAGTAGTATCGATTTAACATTTAGTTAAAATTTCGAAGTTTTCGCATATTCTTTGCCACAACATAATAAAGTTGGGTGACCAGTTCTCTTCTCCGTCGTCTTTCATTCCCAAGCAATTCCCAGAAAAGTTTCCGTTACCCATTTAATTAGGTGTGAAGACCCTGGATTCCAACTGGCAGGGAGAAAAGAATCCTGGCAATGCTTGAAATTGAACCCTGTCACTTTCTGGCAAGCAGGTGTCATAAAAACTATAATATCGCGACGCCTATTTGTTTTTCAATATCATAATATTCATGACGGGTGATATTTTATGACTTATTCAGTCTTCATTTATCGGAAAAAGAAATAGTTTCGCCATATTAGTCTCTGTTGTCTAGTTGTATGACAGAGCACTCAACTGTAAGGACTAGTTGATTTTCTTTAGGGAACGGTTTTCTTTCCCTTCCTTCACACGCATTAGACACTGTCACTGCAGGAAATGCCAGTAAAGACTACATGTCATGGCAGGGTATATTAGCCCTAATCCTTGGTTAGCAACTGGTCTAGGATCGAAATTCTAATGGGCGGACAGTTAGAGCATTGCTTTGCTTGCTTGCTTGCTTGTGTTCGCTGGCTGTGAACTCCAGCGTAAAGTCCTGTATGTCGGATGAATACATCCTGTTGTCCAACATCAATGTGATGTCATACCGGACCTGAGGTTTGCATGAGTATCCGTTGTCCCATGCCTGGCTTATTGGTGTGCAGACTGGTGGTTCCTCGCCATGCAGGCAGATACTCTCCGACTTCGGAGGAATCATCGATCCTACTGATGTTAGCCAGGTCCCCGAAGGGACCTGTTGCCCAGGACGCACGGCGTGGACGTGTCAGCAGGTCTTGGCCAGTATAGATCCCGGCCATGGTGCCTTGGAAACACCTCTGCGTCCCATTGCTTTGCTGTTATGGCAGCTTCTGCAGCTAGTATTGATTCAGACGTATTGGTGTAACCTTTCATCTAGAGTAAACTAGGCACGCCGATAGAGGGATCGTGCTGCATGGGCGACACTTGGCTTCTACAATTCAGCCCCGGCTTTGTGTTATGAAGAGGGATAACTCTATCCCTTGTCCCCGCCATGGGCTGTAGCTACTATGCCTTTTTGAAGCACAATGCCCCTTTAGTTTATATGTGGTGTGGTCAATATTACACCGGCCACCTTTCCTTCCCAAAACATTTCTGGTACCCATTTTAGGCTAGATCGTCGTGGGAGTCAAAGTCAATTTTACAAATCCGTCTGGACACGAATTTGAACCCATGACCATCGGATGTTCAGGTAAGCATGTTGTGTTAAGTATTGAGTTACAGTGGCTCCCGATAGAATTCCTCCTATTATAATAAAACTGTCTCAACTCGCTACTGCCAAATAACGCATGATATATGATTGGCTCTTTGTTTTGAGTCCCAACAATCTCTTGACATATTACATTTGCTCACAGCCTACAACAGCAATTGACCTTTTACATTGGCCACTTCCATTGTATAGTTAGTCACTTTGAATGTAATGCACTCCTGATTTTGTGATAATAGTTATTTGCCTCTTAGCATATTTGCTGTAAAATTTTTAGGGCTGAAAAGGTTAAAGCTTGTAGAAAATGGATCTTTTTTTTTTCTAAATTAGCGATAAGTGAAAATCACCATCCTGGCACTCCAGAGGTCAATGGGTGCTCCAATCTCTTCCCCAACACCTCAGCCAGGGCATATCGATGGATCGCACCAGGTAGTATAGATAAGACAGTCGGGTTGCTTTCAGTGTACAGTTACAACACAGATGTATTGCACCTCTGTCCCTAGAGACGAAGAATGGCGTTATATGGTATGTAGAAAGGTGGGCCTTAAGATGGTTTATGGCGGTTTATAAAGAGGTTTATAAACCTCTTAAGAAGGTGTATGGCGGCCCTTACTAACTTCTTATCAAGACCGTGTGAAGCTTTACATGTATTGATGGATGGATGGATAGATGGATGGATGGTTAGAATAAGGGGTGGATTGATGGATGGATGGATGGATGGATGGATGGATGGATGGATGGATGGATGGATGGATGGATGGATGGATGCTAGTATATAGGTTGCAGGACCGTGTGTATGTACTCGAGGTTGCTCAAGCCACATACACTTTTAACTTACTTTACTTAAAGGACGCTCTTACGCACCCTATAACGTATTGGGTATGTGGTGCTAGATCCATATTGTATAGACCATTCAACCCACCATATTGTATAGATCATTCAACCCACCATATTGTATAGACCATTCAACCCTCCATATTTTATTGGCCATTCAGCCCGCCATATTGTATAGATCATTCAACCCACCATATTGTATAGACCATTCAGCCCGCCATATTGCATAGACCATTCAGCCCACCATATTGTATAGACCATTCAGCCCGCCATATCACGCCGGCCACTTTCACCCCCAAAGTCATGCCCTGGTACCCATTTTCGACTGGGACGACCTGTGAGCAAACATTGATGTTTAAAATCCCTCTTCGGTACGAATTAAAGCACGTGACCACCCGCTGATCGAGAGGGGGAGGTTGGCCAAACGGCTGAAATTATGGGTTCTCCTTCGGGAGACCCTGGTTGGAATCCTCAGTCTCGGGAAGGTTAACCCGTCAACAAATGCCTGCAGAAGTCGGATGTGTCGGCCTAACGGCGCAAGAAAGCAGCTCTGCTGTAAACAGGCACAACGCAATCACATCCGAAAAACTCTCCGGATGAACGCAGAAGAAGAAGAAGAATTGTCAGTAAGGTGTGCATTTTGTTTCTGTCGGGGGCTAAAAGCAAACCCTAATCTGCACAGTTCGCGGCGACTGCACTAGCCTGGGGGTCTTAATTCCTCAGGCTAACGACCCCACCTGTCCTATACCGCAAGGTACTAGAGGCAGTCAATTACAGACAAACCATCTATCATCAGGCAAGCGCTACTGCTGTTATACCGTACACAATATACTATTTACTATATCTTATGTTTTTAAGGTTGTTAGGGTTTATAGGCAAATTTTGCAGAAGGTAGTTTGCCGTTGCTTTCCTTCTGGGCAGTGAGAGAACAATAATGGAGGGGTTTATGCCCGGGAAGAGAGGAAGAAGAAGGCCAAAAAGTAGATTGGTTCAGAATGTGGTAGACGATCTCCAGATGGGTGTACCGGAAGCATGGCATCTTGCTTATGACCGGGAAGTTTTCTGGAAGGTTGTTATGGGAGCGAAGGTCTGCAAAGGAATGCTATTGAATGAATGAATATGTTTTTAAGCCACCTCTTTAAGAAGGGGTTATGAATGCTGTTCGTAATCCCGCATACCGCGTTCGAAACACAAATGGTTTCCATACAATGGTATTAGTACCGGTCATTAAGAAAGCAAATGCAAACTACTGAACGTAAACTTGCCCAGGAATCACCAACAGCCTAAATATGCTGGAGGTGACTGCTACGTCCTGTAAGGGATATACAACAAACTGTTAACTTACAGACTTCCATGTCGCTACAGCATTCACAAATGCCAGTACTCCAGTGTCGAACCCCCGCGGCAGCCGCCGGCTGTTGTATGATCACGGTTGTGTTTGTGTGACTGGTTGGCTGGGTTACATGAGGGTACGGGTTGTAGGGCCCCTGGTGACCTCCTGGCTGGTACCTGCTTGCATCGGATACGGTGGATGTCATCTTGGGACACTAGAATCTATCATACGGAAAGCACAAGGTACACATTATTTACCGCAATAGTTTCAGTATGTGATATCTAGTGATTGTGTTTAAAAGTGCGTGTCATTTTCAGGACATTGCAATCATATCCAGTCGTGGAGGTCAGCGTGGCAGAATGTACAGGAGAGCTCGCTCTTAAACTTTCGGTTTGCTGATGTCGTGGTAGCGGGTTCAAGCCCTAAGCCGGTCAGTTGGACTAAAATATTGATATCACGTCCTAGACTTGCGGACGTACCTCGGTAGTCGGCGTAGGTTCGCATGAAGGCGAGGGACACTGGTAATAAGGAAAGCTAATTCACACACAAAATCATTCCAGTGCACTAGAAGTAGTAACACGTGTGTGACTACGCTTGAGTTCAAAGCGAGCGAACGAAAAAAAAGAAGAAGAAAACATCCTGCTCTTATTTTATATTATTATGTTTGGGATTAACACTGCAGCTTTACGTTCAGTAGTTTACCAGCCAACTACAAAACATTCATTCATTCATTCATTCATTCATTCATTCATTCATTCATTCTTTCATTCATTCATTCATTCATATCCTACAATGCCCCAATAACCGCATCACGCATAATAATATACCAAAGTACTGAACTGCATTTGCCTCTTTATATTGGATTTGTGAATTATGAAAAGGCATTTGACAGCAATGACAGGGAATCCCTTTGGATGCTGATGCGGCACTATGGGATCCCACAGAAAATTATTAACTTAATAATGGTAACATATGAAGATATGAAAGGCAGAGTCCTTCTTGGGCGAAAACTGACAGATACATTTGGAAGAAAAACAGGAGTACGGCAGTGTTATGCCTTTTGTCACCATTAGTGTGTTAACTGACAACTGACTATAGACTGGGTTATGAAGACACCATGATATGACATTCTCATTGTGACAAATGCAAGAAAAATGCCGTTAACAGAATCAGTCTCTGTTTATTGCCTTCATCGACCTCATAAAGGCATTTGATTTGGTCAGTCGGGAGAGTTTGTTCAAGGCACTAAAGAAGATTGGCTGCCCACCAACTCTTCTGTCCATTGTGGAATCGTTCCACACAGGCATGAAGGGTATAATCAAGTTTGATGGTCCAACTTCAGAAGAGTTTGAAATCAAGAGTGCAGTTAATTAAGGTTGTGTACTAGCTCCCACCCTCTTTGGAATATACTTTTCACTTCTACTGAAATATGCCTTTCGTGTCAGGATGGTGGTATATACATTCACTCACTCTAAGGTGACGACCTCTAAAATGCTTAGAGATTGAAGGCCAAGACGAAAATTAGGAGGGTACTGATCAGAGAGTTGCTTTTTTCAGATGTGCTGCAATTACGACCCACTCTGAGGAAGAATTACAACCTCTACTATCTGCATTCTGTAATGCTTGTTCTGAATTTGGGTTAATAATTAGCCACAGGGTGCATATGGGGTACCATCAATCTTTATTGACAACGCCAAACTGGAGACTCATCTCATCTCATCTCATCATGTTCCTCTTGTACCTTGCGGTGTCGAGGTGAAGTATAACTGGAGACAATAGACCATTTTACATATCTAGGATAAGAGGTTAATAGAAAATTATCCCTAGATCAGGAAATCAACATTAGGATTGGTAAGGCAGCAACAACAATTAATAGATTACCAAAAAGAGTCTGGGAGAACAGGAAACTTACAGCCTTAAGAAAAGTCCTGTCTATCAAGCCTGTGTTCTTAGTACTCTTATTTTTGTCAGTGAAACCTGGTCAACTGTTACACTAAGAGGAACGTTTAAACAGCTTTCATATGCGGTGTCTGAGAAGAATACTTGATATTAAGTGGTAAAACAAAATCACAAATACTGAAGTATTGTAAAGATCGGATTGTGTGACGGTTTATACCATGCATATATACTCAGTCTTCGCAGACTTGGATATACATGTTAGGATGATGGTAGAATACCAAAGGGCATCTTTTTTTTAAATTACAGGTAGGTAAGAGATCTCGCGGTCGACCTCTGTTACGATACAAAGATGTGTGTAAGCGGGACATGATTGATACAGGCATTGATAATGCACATTGAGAGCACGTCGCCGCTGACCGTGTTGCATGGAGGGTAATTATCAGAAATGGAATAAAGGCAAAGGAGAAAATGGTTGCAGATAGGTTACACACATAGCGTGTGAGACGTAAGATAGTGCACGATGGTGGAATTGATCATGTGTTCACATGCATCCTTTGTGGACGAACATTTACAGTGCGAATTAGTCTGATCAATCACGTTCGCGCCCACCATGGTTGTAATTGTGTCTTTTCGAAGCACAATGTAACAAAGTGTCGTCTGTCAAGATGACAAGATGCCAATTCATGAAGACAACATAGTTACTACCGTCACAAAGGAATTCACTAACAAAGCAACTTGAAGATTTGGACTTCGCCAACGACATTGCACTCCTGTCACTCACTTTGTCTCTCTCTCTCTCTCTCTCTCTCTCTCTCACACACACACACACACACACACACACACACACACACCCACGCACGCACGCACGAACACGCTCACACATATACACACACATACACATACACATATACACATACACATACACACACGTAATCAAATGCAGGATAAACTAATCACACTTGAAGAATTGTCACAACAGTTCAGTCTAAAAGTTAGTTAGTCTTTCCTCTTGAGCCTAAGTCGGCGCATAGGGCAGAAGTCATGGCTCTCCATGTCTGGAGGTTCGCTGCTACCTGTTAGTAGATCTTGGATGTTCACTTGACCGTTGAAAAGTACTTAGTCGTAAAACAAAAATAATGAGATTAAACCAAACAAGTAACAACCTGATTTCCTTTTGTGAAACCTTACTTTAAGAGGCAGTATCGTATACCTATTTGAGAAACAATTTAGACAAAAATGGAGGAACAAAAAAAAAACATATTAAAATAATATACAAGGCAAGACGTGCTTTCACAGTACTAGGAAATGTGTGAAAGTCAAAGGAAGTTAAACTTAGCATCAAAATAGAAATATTATCACCTTTGCTAAATGAATAGCGGCTGGCCGAGTGGCTAAGAATGTCCGAGGTTCGAATCCTCGGTAAGGTGTGGATTATTTTTTTTTTCTATCAGGGATCAAAATTGAAACCCTAACCTGCACAGGTCGTGGCGACTGCACTAGCCAGACGGTCTTAATTCCTCAGGCTCAAGACCCACCTGCCCTACACCGCAAGGTACTATAGGCAGTAGATGACAGATGACAGACATTAAAATCGGTGCTACTGGATGGGTGAGAAACACGGAGAACAACTAAAAGATTTACAAATAAACTACAAACTTTCACCAATTAGTGTCTGTGTAAAATAATGAGAATAAAATTGTGTAACAGAATAGTCAATGTAGAGCTCATTGATAGCACTAAACACATTCTAGAGAACCAAGAGAAGAGGGAGAAGACACTGACACTGGGTAGGACAGACACTGAGAAAACCTGAAGACAATATAACTAGACACTCTCTTGTCTGGAATCCACATGGTGGATGAAATAACTGGAGACCCAAAACATAGGGAGAAGAAAATTACAGAAATGAATAATTTTGGGAGAATATGGGTGTAGCTGATTGAGATAGCAACATTTATTTCGGCATGGCATGGTTTGGCTGAGAGTCTTTGTCCTGATGAGGTATAAAGGGGAGGAGAAGATATTTGTCATTGCTTTCTGAACGAGATGTCAACGCTTGAAGTCCAATTGACCGGCCTGTTGAATCAATCTACCTTGCCGCCGTCAGAAGATATAGTGAGGTTAGCTGACTGGATAAGTGCCGAGATAGCGGTTCAACCCCTACAAAGGTCAGCTGTACTAAAATATTGACTTCTCTTCCTTGACTTAGGGACATTAGTTAGAGTGGGTTCACCTGATGACAAGGGCCACTGGTAATAGGGAAAGCAAAAGTCAGTTCAGGGAACTTGTAGCACGTGTATGGACTACGCTTGAGTTCAAATCGAGTGGGGAAAATAGAGATAGTTTAAGCCGATCCTGATGTGCGAAAATAAGTCATGGGCAATTGGTAGAGTATTGATGGATTAAATAGAAGCTACAGAGATGTGGATTTATTGAAGGATAATGGTAACACCATGGACAGATTAAACAGCGTATTGAGAGAGGTTTCTGAAGCTTTTGTATTTAAATTCATTTAAGGTACACATTGTTTTGAATTACTTTGTGACTTAGACCACATTCAACTCAGAAACCCTTTACCATTGCTTCGAAGCTCTGCCTAAATTTATCGGTCACATTCCTAGATACAGGACAGGTTCTATAAAACATGTCAGTGCTTATTTTTTCCTGACATTTAATTAGAGTGTAGGTTAGGCAAACTTTTAGATAATCAAGAGTCCGCACTGTGAGTTATAAAGTTAGCTGCATTTTCTTTAAAGGACGTAGCAGTCAACACCAATATTTTTTTACTCTTCATGATTCCTGGGCAAGTTTTACGTTCAGTAGTTTGCCATTGCTTTCTGAACGACCCACACCCATACCATTTCATAAAAACCCAACATAAGGCGGTCTGCTGCCAAATCGCCCACAGCTGTGTTTCGAACGCGGGTATGCAAGTTTACGAATTGCGCCCGTAACCATTTTACCACGGAGCCGGCTCTGAGTTAGATAATTTAAAAAAAAAAAAAACTAACTTCAGGATGAACTAAATAAAGCAAGATAGCCACATTTGTAACAAACAAGAGAAATAAAACTTAAGACTTTGATTTTTAATATAATGCTGGTGATTTACATCCACGTTAATATACTTAGAAATTTCAGCTAGGTGGATATGGCACTAACCGCTTACCTTGTCTGTCTGGTTACGCCCTGATTCATGACTGACTTCCAAAATGAAGAAGTATAAATGTAGAAAGACAGGTTTACATGGGAAAAGGTAGGTGGAGGGAGGGGGGGTGAGGGGGGTCCCATATTGTGCAATATTCGTTCGTTTGCAAAATCATAGTAAGCATCTGTAGGCTTGTCACTGGCAAAACATAAATACATAAATAGCAGGCATGTCACAGACCCTGCAATACAATCCT
>JACEFZ010016269.1:35000-37284 GCA_014155875.1 Cepaea nemoralis
TATACAAATATGGGACTGTCACCAGTTGTTCAGTGTACCCCATGGCGTTAAATGTTTCGTGTAATGGTTTAAACAAAATTTCTTTCTGACAGCCAATGCATCGGATTTAATAGTTAAATATCAGTCTGTTAGAGGATTCATCAATCATTCAACCAACCAACGACCCATCCAGTCAACTTCCCAATTTATCAATCAATCAACCAGCCAATAAATCAACTAGGCAATCATACAATTCACCATCCAACCAATCAATTTCAGCTAACCATCTTATCAACAAACCAATCATCCAATCATCCATCCAATCAACCATCTACAATCATACAATCATCCAACCAACCAATCAATAATCATCCAAACAACCAGCCATCCAATCAACCAACCAGCCATCCGATCAGCGAACCAATCGGTCAGCCTACCAACCAAACCCACCTATCCAAACAACCAAACAAAAAAAAAACAACCAACCAATCAACCAACCATCCAAACAACTATCTAGCCAACAACCAATCAAACCCACTCACCCAACCAATCAATAAATCAACAAACCAACTAGTCAAACACCCAACGATTTAATCAACTAACCAGCTAACTGCCTAAATGAGAAGCCTTCACGACAAGTATTTGGGGCTCCGAAATTCGCTAGTCTCGCGGGATGAAGCTCTTTAACCGTGTAAAGTAGTTCATTTAGGAGAAGAAAAGCTCGCCTTTACCGCATGTTGCTTTGCTGGTAGGCAGGGGACGCCACAGACAAAGAAAGACCCGGGACCCCCAGCATTCGAGGCGGACGCCATACCTCGAGACCACTCAGGCCCCCCCCCTCCCCCGCCCTCTCTTCTACTGCTGCTGCCGTTCATCCCCCAACGGAGCACAGTCCAACAACCAACAAATATAAAACCTGAATAAATTTGTTCATAATTGGTTAGATTTTGCAGCTACAATTTTCTATATGATAAGGTAGCCAATCTAATCCCAACCCTCCTTAAGCGACTGTTACGACATATATTGCTAATTCACAGGCTACTATACCCCCTCCCAAATGGCTTCAGTAACGCATGGGGCTTTCAGTGTGTGCGCATACTTTTTGGGGTGTGTGTGTGGTGGTAAGTATTCTCTCTATCCCTTAGGTAGCGTCAGAACCTTTGTTATCAAAGGCACCCTTTATCCAGTTTAGTCAAAATTTCAAAAAAGCTGACAAAAATTTGGGTGTGACACGAACCAGTAAACATATACAAAAGCTCCCAAATTTCGAGGAAGGGTTTAAAATAGCCTGGTCATGCTCGAGTGGCACTATAAAGAGCTGATGCACTTTTGGGTAGTTTGAATCTAGTTTATGTCATTGATTTTTGATATGTGATGTATCTAGACACAAAATTGTGATCAGTGACACGGCAATCAATACGTATTGATTATTAAAGAGAATAAAGTTAATGGACATTGAAATTTGGATTTTCTTCAACATCTACTCTTTTGTGTAGCGAGAAAAATGGTTTCATGAGGTATCATTTCTGACTGGGATTTCTACACCTTTTGAACGAACATAACAGGTTTTAGCAAACATTTCTATTTAGGTTTGGTTTTCTTTGCATGTGGCGTCCCCTGCCTATCAGCACAAGAATATACGGTAAAGCCGAGATTTTCTTCTGAATGAACTACTTTGCACGGTTAAAGGGCTTCATCTCCCGTGACCAGCGAATTTCAGAGCCCCAGAAACTTGTGAAAGTTTCTCATTGAGGTAGTTAGCTGGTTAGTTGATTGAATCGTTGGGTGTTTGACTGGGTGTTTTAATTGATTGATTGATTGATTGATTGATTGATTGATTGACCGATTGATGAATCCTCTAACGGACTGACATTTAACTAGTAAATCCGATGCATTGGCTGTCAAAAAGAAATTTTGTTTAAACCATTACACGACCCATTTAACGCCTTGGGCTACACTGAACAACTAGTGACAGTCCCATATTTGTATAAACCAATCGGCACTAGAGGGTGATGTGTTCAATATCAAACCGGCCGCCTTTATTTTCCAAAACGTTTCCTGGAACTCATTTTAGGCTGGGTCGCCCGGGCAGCACTGGTCAGTTTTAAAAATCCGCCTCGATCAGTGGAAGGGATTTTTTTTCCGGAAAAGTACTCTTCTGGGGTGTCTATGGAAAACCAATATTGTTTCTCTCCCCCCCCCCCCCCTTGAATAATCAGGGCAATGAATGCCTGGTAAAGATTAGCGGCGAGGAAGAGAGCTGACCCCAAAAAATTAATCTATAAATCCAAAATTTATGCCCGGG
>JACEFZ010016270.1:0-50000 GCA_014155875.1 Cepaea nemoralis
CCCTTATCTGTGATAGTCACAAGCCCATATGCTGAGACAGGGGTAGCCTTACACAATAACAAGCATTTTATATGTATAGGTTCTCACATATTTTAACCACAGTAAGCCTGGGCACAATGAGGAACAGACACAGTAAAGCAAGCGCTATAAGGCAAGCAGCATGTGAAAAAGCAACATGAGACAGGCATTGTGAAGCAGAAGGATGATAGGCATATTTACATCTGCAATGTGTAATATGCAATATAATTTGACAACTGCAAATTAAACATTAACCAAACCAATGGTGGTACTTTTGTTACATGGATGTCCTTCTCCATACACACACATACAGCAATGCCAGACCTCATCCCTCTCAGACCAGACTTGGCTCACAAGTACATCATCACCATCATCATGTGCTCTTTCCCCACTGAGTAATGTCCATATTAACTACAGCAGGTAAAAGAAGCCAAATTGCATAAGCAATTGTTCACATATGAACCAAAGCACATATGGAGAAATGTTTTTTCCTTGTAAATTTGCATGAGCCATACATTATATTCAGTCAACTAAGACACAGGTTCGAACACATATTGTTCTTTTAGGAACTAATTCATATGAACCAACCAACAGTAGAGGTACCAGTGTAATACTTCAGAGAGAAGTTATATTAATTCTCCTGAGCGTAATCCAGCCACCAGGCATCACAGGAACTTTGCAATTCTGGCGTGCCATACACGTCCTGTCTACATATGGATATTGAAGCATCTATCCTTCTACTAATGTGAGAGGCTACTTTTCAAATCACTAACTCACTCACTCCAACATTCTCAGCATTTACAAAGGAACTTGTACATGTTACATCACACATTCTGATCCCGAACTGCCAAATGTTAACTATCAAGAGCGGCGTACAGTTTTGTTAAGAATGGGTCATGATAGGCATTTAGAATGCACAAAGGGTTTACGAATCTGCATTGAGTGTAATTTATAATCATCAAGCATACGCAACCAGTCACAACAGGGGAATGATATGCACTTGGAGTATAAAGCGTGGAAGACCTGACAGGTTGAAGAAGAATATTCAGAATACTTTCACAATGAAGTTCTGTTTTTCACTTTCACATTTTCTTCATAAAATACTCTTATTTTCTTCTCTTTCGTTCACTAGGCATAACCACACATTTAAATATGTTTTAAAGTGGCATCTGTTATTCCAGAGAACAATATTCATTATAATATTAGGGCGTTATGATCACCACATCACAATGCATCCTGCCTTGATGGAAACCGAGCTCAAACTACCAGATATTTGAATTTGGCCTAGTGGATAACGTGGTCTACCACACACTAGCCAATCAAAATGCGGGCGTGTGCCTTTTGCCCTTCCCCACCGTGTTCTGGGAGGTTCTATTCTTTTAATAACCCTACTATCTGGATGGTCTCCGTTCAAGATTAAAAGTATTATTATGGATGTGGTGAACTGGAAATGTGTGTGACTGATCCATAATGTCACAAAAACTAAGTGTCAATGAGAATACTTGGAGTATGAAAGAATTTCTATTGAAAGATTTCAGGATGCATTTGAGAAAATGATTACTTCAGCACCATCATCAACAAGTAATATGTAGGAAATTCCACCATGCCATGAATGTAATATTATCATGTGTATATGAATGTATATGTTGAAATCGAAAATGTAAAAACAAAAACACACACAATACACCTTGTAAATACAAACTGCTTTGTACGAAATAAACGTTTATTCATCTCACCTCATCTAATCTCATCTCATCTTATCTCATCTTATCTCATCTCATCATGTTCCTCTTGTACCTTGCGGTGTCGAGGTGAAGTATAAACATCGTGAGAGTGCCCGTTTATGGGCTTCATGTATCGATATTCCCATGGACTCTGCTATTGCCTCCGTCCAACGTTTACATGGTCGGCCTGTTCCTCTGTTTCTATCTGATCTTTCAATTGTTTCAAAGTATTTTGACTAAGTTCAAAGTGTAGTATCTGTTCTTGTATGACAACAGTGATTACTGGTAGGCTGACTTATCTGCACTTGATCTGGCCATGGCCACCAGCGGAGGTGGTCATCACAATGACATGCAGGGACTTTGAGCCTCGTGGGACGGCTCTTGGCTCCTGGGGAACCCTGAGCTCTAAACATTAAGCAGATTTTTAATATTCAGGGCACTCAAACACAAATGTTTACAGCTATGTTCATAAGCAATGTTCTTTCCTCCCCAATTAACATTTGATGCATGCAAATAACGCTGTGTTTTTTAACATTATTATTATTATTTCATTCCGAAAACAAAAATATGATGGGCCTGTTTCAGGCTACAAGTTGGGATTGGACAGAAAAATATGTTCCATGGACAAGCCTGCTGGTAGGCGTGGGCTGTTATGTCTCGCCATCTCCCACGATCACCAGAATCGTGGATCATCTCAATGTTCATGTATCGTCCATGCTACGGGGTCAAGCCATCCAGGTATTAACTTCTCTGCCTTTCCCTTGTTCTTTTCCCTTCAATCTTGCTAGTTGTCACCAAGTTCTCCAATTTATTTCTTCACATAACGTGACCAAAAATGTAGACTAATTTCTGTAATCAATTTACAATTTTCATTTGTCTCTTCTAAACATCTGGAACAAGACAAACTTCAGAAGCTCTAACTGTTCGCCTGTGATTCTAGACCAGCCGCCAACCAAGGCTTAGGGCCTGGTCTGCCCTGTCTTGACATCTTGCTCTAGGTTGCATTTCCTCGCACAAGGATAAGGCTTGTACCCTCCCAGTTGCGCTCCTCCGCCCGAAGCCGTTGGCACAATATTGGCTGTTGGGCTTGGTAAGCGCCGCCCAACATTCGGCGCAAACAGAAAGCAGGTAGTACCGTCTACTGTCATACGGTAGCTCAGTCATATCTGAATAAGACCTGACACACTCATCATGCAGTATGCGCTCACTCAAAATTACTACACAAGACATTAATAGCTACCCGTTCCTGACTCACATATTGTGTTCTAATAATATCCCACCTGTCTGATGTCTGCAGTATGGCTGTACCGGACCCGATTTTGTGTATGCCTAAACTAAAGCATGAGTGCCTGAAATATAGCTGTATGGTGGTTTGTTATGCAACTGTTTCTGAATATATGTTTGTTTCTTGTCATAGTATAAAGTCTGGTTTGTATTTGCATGTGAGTATGATGATCGTTTGTAATTATGTACGTATACCACTAGATCAATTCGCACAGCAAGTCGTTTTCCAAGATGGACACGTCTAGGCTAGCAAGTCTTCCAGCAACAAATGTTTATACAAGATGGACACGTCTAGGCTAGCAAGTCTTCCAGTAACAAATGTTTATACAAGATGGACACGTCTAGGCTAGCAAGTCTTCCAGTAACAAATGCTTATACAAGATGAACACGTCTAGGCTAGCAAGTCTTCCAGTAACAAATGTTTATACAAGATGGACACGTCTAGGCTAGCAAGTCTTCCAGTAACAAATGTTTATACAAGATGGACACGTCTAGGCTAGCAAGTCTTCCAGTAACAAATGTTTATACAAGATGGACACGTCTAGGCTAGCAAGTCTTCCAGTAACAAATGTTTATACAAGATGGACACGTCTAGGCTAGCAAGTCTTCCAGTAACAAATGTTTATACAAGATGGACACGTCTAGGCTAGCAAGTCTTCCAGTGACACATGTTTATACAAGAGGATCATCTTGAATCTTGTTCTTGTCACTGGCGACGGTGTCCTCGAAGAGAATGTATTTTGTGCTGTGTATGTCTTATTCGTCTTGTACTTGTTTATCCTCTTGTTCTTCTTGTTCGTTTTCCGTTGTCTTGTGATCTTCTGTAATGTCTTTGGTACTTTCTTTCTTGTCCGGTATGGATTTAGTTGGTGAAAGATCGTCTGTGACAGTGTCTAAACTGTCTAGTGATTGCATTAGTCTTCTGTCTGCCCGTTTTCTCTTCTTTGGATTGCTGACGCCAGTCTTTATATTTGGGATTCTTTTCTTGTGTGTTTCTGCCTTGATGTGTGTTGATTTGACTATTGAAAGTTGGTGTCAGTTCCGTTTTGTTTATGTGGAGGAACTTCTCGCACGAGAGGGGAGAAATCTTCATGAGTTTGTACACCAATTGTTGCTGCTGGTGTTATCGGTGGTCCTCTGCTAGGACATTTATTTGTGGTTATCTTGACCAGACGGAGGGCAATTGGCCATTCTCCCTGTCATTGTAATCATTACTCTGTGATTATTGTTAGTAACCTCAGGTGCTTAGATTCGTTTGCATTGGGGCACTACCTTTTTTTGGGTTGCAGAGTGCATACCTCTTGCCAGCCCCATTGTTCAGCATGAAGATCGCAGCCTTATCCTCCCCTGGAACTCTGTGCACCAGATTTGTAACTCTTTCAGGAGTAATCGTGACAGGCAATCAGTGTATGGTCAGTCTGTCTCTTTCTTTCTCTAGATTGTCTAATGATATGTCTATCCCTAAGCATTGTAAAGAGAACATTTTTTTAGTGTAACTTGTCATACACGGCTTTCTACATTTCTGTTGACAGGTGAAAGTACCACCTAATGGAAACCTCGAACCTGTACAGGTCGATGAATTTCCGCAAAAGGCACACTTCCTGGACCAGTTAAGGCACTAACAATGAAAGCTGGCTGAAGGACCTGTAATAGAGGAAAGTACAGTAGCAGGCTGGTGAAGTTGTGTAACTTCGTAGTTGTCCCCTGGAACGGCAAATTTAGTCATATTTGAATTCATATCGGTAACTTGTTGTTTTTGGTAATAATAATTGAAAACAAAAACTCACAGTATCTGTTAGAATATCATTTCGCAAGTCCGCGTGACCAAATGTGTAAGATCCCTTGTTCTTAAACATCCGTTGTGCTGACGCCGAGGTAATCGGTTCATCCCCTATACTTGACAGCTGGACTAAAGTGACGAAGTCTGTCCCCTGTCTGACTATTCTCCGCGTGCTGACTACACAGTACGCGGAGGGACCTTGTGCGCACTTCGGCGTTTGCGTGCTGCATCATTCAGCACGCTTAGAGTAGTGGCCTCTCTTGAGTTTCATTCTAGTACTTCGTGTCTATCACGTTGGCGTGATTATGCCGTGACCAGAGTGCTTACTCTCTGGTTGACACCTCCGTGTCTCACGAGAGAACTGTTTGATAGTTCCCCTTCCTATCTACTCCCTACACCTACCCTGCCCTCATGTAGGGGCACTGGGTTACCTCTAATCTACTTGAGGTAGACCACTCATTCAGGGTGGTCTTCCCTGAATCTTTGACACACACCCTCCCCTCCTGTGTTGCGTTACGAACTTTGACTCATGGTTGTGACGCAGGAGGTTTCTAAAAAATTAGTGTATCTAATTTTTGTCAAAGACTACTGATAACTTGGTTCTGGGTAACTCAATAGACTTCTACTGACTATTGTCACAATGTAGTATCACTTTACTTGGCTACTGCTACTGGTGATCGCCACAAACTTGTCTGGTTTGCGTGAGCCCTCTTCTCAATCGCAATATTATATTTATTAGAGGTTTGTCTGAACCGGACCATTGTCTTATAAGACCTGCCCTCAAATAGCAAATTAACTCACTACCCATACAAAGTTGACTTTCTTAGGGTCAACACACGAATTGCTTCATGTCCCCCATTTAATATTAAACAACCCTTGCACAAGCTGTGTGCGACAGGCTTTACCTATCTCGCTTCCGCGTGTAAAGTTCATCTTTCACTGTTAAGTTAGTGTTTCGTTGTCTATTGTGTCCCCTGACCCGGAGTTATATCCCTTTGTTTTACAAATGTATGTAATTTACATGTTGTTTTCCTGGTTGTTTGCGTGCTTGGATCTACCTAATAATATACTTTACCTTCTAACATGTGTGTCTGTCTATAATATGTATGTAAGTTAGTTTTCAAGTGCCATAATTCGGTTAAATGTGGCCACAAACAAGTGTATAACACTAATTCGTGACTACGTTTCCGTCTTATGAGACTTAAAATACTTTCTCTAAGGTCTACACTAAACTACACACAACACATTCGAGACAGCATATTTCAACATTGAAAGCAAACGCTTGACGCAGACAAGTAATAAAAAGTCGCGTTGAGCGGTAGAAATAATCCGCTGGTTGTCCTCACTCTCCATTGTATATTTTCCATTTTCTCTCACTTTTACACTTCTGTCACACATCTTTTATTCTCCCAATTATTTAAAAACCTTGAAGTGACACTGTACAAGTTTGGCTCAGTTTGAAAAGAGTTGAGCTTAATGACTGTGCGTAACTTAATGCACGAGTCATGTATTTACAAAATAATTACATGGATGAAATAGGGTTGATAGTTTGTACCCTGATAGTATTAAACACTATATTCTACTGAAATACTAATACTACTTCTATAACTATATATATTTAATTTGTTACACAAAATTAATCTAATTTAAGGGAAGTAATCTAGCTATCTAAAAAAAATGAAAATGATGTGAGATGAGTTATGTACCTTTCTGAAATGGGTACTGTGAAATGTAACAAAATTATAAATAATGTTTTCATGTTTAAATGAAAAAATATGATTGATATTTTTACTCTACATGGTGTAAATGATGTATGTTAAATGTATAATCCTTTTATCCTATAAGGTATAAACTAATTTTAATCCTAAATGATGAGGATGTTAAAGTGTTCATGAAGATGGAATGACATAAAGTGAAATGAAATGAACTAAATGGTGCTGTTCCTATCTACACTAAATGGTACTGTTCCTATCTAAACTTTTTATCCTAGTCTTTAATTAGCTGTTATTAAGTTTAAAGTACTATACTAATCTACTTTTATGCTAAGTAAGTGGGTAAATTAATGATTTATCTAAACTACAAAAAAAAATCTATTATATTCCCTAAATCTAATCTAACTCTATATTAAAGTAACTAATCTAACTATAATTTACCACTATATTAAAAACGTTATAATACATATCACAATAACTAAATATATATACATGGTATTTATTTACCTCAGGTTAGTGGTTGCCATAATGTTCAGAAATTGCTTTCGTTGGCATAGTTTATATATACACAATTGTCCTGGGTATACTAAATACACTACACAGTCATACTTGTGTCTTATGGGTATTCTTCCACTCGTAGAGTCCGCTGGTGTCGTAGACAAGTATATTCGTGTCTGTTCTTTATGCACTGTTCTGACACTGTTCTTCCCTGATTAACACAGGTGATTCACCGGAAAACAAATGGAGCATAGTAAGTAACGAGCTGTCTATGTACACACGGTGATTCACTTGTTCTTGGAGCACAGTTCTTATTCTGCTGTCTACGGACACATGGTGGTTCACTGTTCTTAGCACACAGTCCTGATCATGATGTCTATGTATTACATATGATATTTTACACAGGATATTTTAAGTGTACTAAATTAACATTTCTTACAATACCTTTTCATGTGGAATATCAGGTATTTCTACCTCAGATGGTCGACTAAGGGTATCAGCAAGAATGTTGTCCCTACCCTTAATATGCTCTATACTAAAAGTATAATTCTGTAATATTAATGACCACCTGTAGATGCGGTCGTTGCGATGCACCCCACTTTGTATGACCGTGATTGGGGAGTTATCGGTCTGGACTACGAAGTGATTACCCGCTAGAAATCGATGCAACTTCCTCACCGAATAGATGACGCTTAGGGCTTCCAACTCTGATATGGAATATCTGGACTCAGCAGGTGTGATCTTGCGGCTCACGTAGCAAATTGGATGGAAGATGCCATCATAAAACTGGCCTAGTACTGCAGCGATGGAAATCCTGCTGGCATCTGTCCTAAGATAATAAACGAGCCTAGGATTAGGCAAACGGAGGATTGGTACATTACTAAATAGGATTTTCAATTTTGACAATGCAGAAATTAATAATGCATCTTTGACATCTAATTTTACTGATGCTTTTAAAACATTTGAAAATACACTTGTGATTTCCGCTAAGTTCGGTATAAACTTACTATAATAATTTACTAAACCCAAAAGGACTCCTGACCTGCTTCTTTGTTGTAGGCATGGTCAGGTTCATAATTTTAGTAATAATTCTATTGTCAGTTTTTAGTTGTCCTTGTGAAATGACATGACCCAAAAAATCAATTTCTTGTAGGCCCAATTCAACTTTGCTCGGTTTGACAGTGAGACCGAAGAGTCGCAACCTATGGAAGACATGTCTGAGTTTCAGTAAGTGTGTTGTCCAGTCATCTGTATGGACACAAATATCATCTATATATGTCACCGTATTCGTCACTCCATGTAGTAAATCTCTAGTTAAGCGTACGAAAGTGGCAGGAGCATTACGAAGTCCGAAAGGAAGAAAACGTAAAGACCTAACGGTGTTGAGAAGTCAGTAAGATGGATGGATTGAGTCTGCATAGGGACCTGCCAATATCCCTTAGTAAGGTCTAATTTAGAGAAGATTTTGGAGGTGGACATATCCAGAATGAGATCTTCGCAGGAAGGAATTGGTTCTGCGTCGATCTTAGTGACCTTGTTGAGTTTCCTATAGTCCACACAAAGACGAATTGTGGAGTCTTTTTTCTTGACCAAGACGATTGGAAAGGAGTACTCAGATGTAGATTTCTGAATGATTCCACTAGCTTCTAAATTAAGAATTTCCTTATTTAGACTTTCTCTGTAGCTAAGTGGGATAGAGTACGGCCTGCATTTGATAGGCTTAGAGTCCGACAGAAGAATGGAGTGCTCGATCCTGTCCGTCCTACCTGGAATGTCGGAAAATATGTCCTTATACTCTGTCACTAATTCTATTGTCTGTCGTCGTTGTTCTTCTGTTAGTCCCGTTCTATCCGTATACAATCTAATGTCGCAGTCTTGTCTACAATTGGAACAGGTAGTTCCATCCCGTCGTCGTCTACCTGATTCAGTACGGTGGTGGTGCTAAGTGCGTTTTCTGTAAGCTCACTAGGTGTATGTATATTGTCGGCTTTGCCAGTCTCGCTAACCAGTGTAGTTGCGTTGTGTATGTCTGTCGTCTCATCCATAGGTGTGGGTGCATTGTGTCCGTCTGTCTCTAATTCTGTCTCTTGTTGTGAAAAGTAGGGTTTCAACATGTTGATATGAAATATCTTTAAGTGTCCGTTTATCGATATTTCATAATCGACATCTGAAATTTTTCGTACCACTTTGAATGGCCCTTGCCATGAGGTCAATAATAAATTCCGTTTGTCTGGGAGTAAAAGCAGTATGTCTTGATCTGGTTCAAGATTAATAGTTCTCGCACCTTTATTTGCGTATTGGCGGTAGATTTGACCCTTCCTCTCCAAAGCTGCCTTGGCTATGATACACGATTTCATAATCTTATCTCGTGTTTCTGTTACTATTTCATAAGATGTTTTAGGGGTTGGAATTTCAATTGCATTAGTTACTAACTGATGGTAAATTGTTAGGGGTCCACGTGGGTTAGCCCCGTATACCAATTCAAACGGTGAGAAACCCGTGCTTGAATGGGGATTCTCCCGATAGGCGAATAGCACTGTTGGTAACAGTGTATCCCAATCAGCTGGGTTTTCTGCTGTCACCTTAGCCAGCATATGCTTTAGGTCTCCGTTAATTTTCTCTACTATTCCATTGCTGGCTGGATGATAAGCTGTTGTAAAATGCTGTTTAATCCCTAACATTTTCGTAAGGGCTTGCGTTGCAGCCGATATGAATTGGGTTCCACGGGCGGATAAGATGGTACGTGGAAATCCGAATCGTGAGAAAACGTGTAGAAATACATTGGCAATGTCTTTGGAGGTGATGTATTTCAAAGCTACTGCCTCAATCCACCTTGAACATAGGTCTACCATCGTTAAGATGAAGCGATTTCCTTTGCTGGACACCTGGTTCAGGGGTCCAACAATATCAACCGCCACACTCTCAAATGGCCTAGAGGCCAGTGTTGAAGGTTGCACTTCAGCTGTAGGATGTTTACCCTTACGTACTAGTTGTTGACAGACATTACATGAACGACAAAATACTTTTATGTCATTACAAAAACCTGGCCAATAAAAATGAGCCTGAATTCTGGCCCTGGTTTTGTCGTATGCAAGGTGACCAGCAAACGGTGACTCGTGTGCAATCTTTAGCACAGTTTGGCGGTGTTGTACAGGTAACACCGTTTGCTGAATCTCATGGTTACCAGTTGTATAATAACGAGTAAGAATACCATTATTAAGTCTAAAGAACCATGATGCGTTTTTTGTTACTTTGGCTTTTTCTTTAATAGCTTTCAGATATGGAGACACACTCGGATCAGCTTTTTGCTGGTCTATGAACTTTTGTCTGGTGGTATCATCCGTGCTAGTTGGTGATAGCAACAGTAGTCTTTCATCCTGTAGTGTGTCTTGGTGTTTAATAGTATCTGCTCTGGTTGTTGCATTAGCTGCATTTAATTTTTCCCATGCAGCTATTTCTTCGTTAGTGCAATGTTTCAATTGGGGTAAGCATCCCAAAATTAAATCAGTACAAGGGTTATCTAAAATCGCACATGTAAAGGTACCAGAAAGGAAAGGAGTGTTAATACGGGCTCTTGCCAAAGGGTAAATTTCAATATTACCCGAAAAGGTTCGGCATTTGACTGAGTCACCTGTATAATCATTTGGATTCACCAGTTCCTTTCTAAGACCTATAAGAGTGCTCCCACTGTCCAGCAAACATTGGCATGGTATTTCGTTGACCATTGCATTGTGGAACACCAAATTGCCTCTGGAGGCTAATGCTGCATTTACACTCTCAGTGGAGAATGGTACTGTATGTCCACATTCTAATTTTCCGTCTGCATGAAATTGGTGACATCGCTCACAACTGTCAAAGCTTAATATATCGTTTACACAACAAACATCTTCAGATTGGTTAAAAGGTAATTCATTCTCGACCTCACACTCAGTCTCACTACCACTATCAGAAGATGTATCAATTAACATTGCACTGTTGGCCTTCATTCTTTGGCGGCCCAGGCACTTATTGGAATAATGCCCGTAGCTAGAACAGAAGAAGCATTTGACTGCACGCCTGTATGCAGTTCTCTTGTTTTGCTGTTTCTTAATGACCATCTCAAGATGTGTCGGATAGTTTGGTGATTTATCACACATAGAGTAAGTATCATGAAAAAGTTGGCAATACACACATTTTGGCAATTTTTGATCTTTCTTGTCGACTCTCTGAAATGGTTTTTTATTGCTACGATAGCTTTTAGGTTGGTCCTTAACAAAAGAGACTATTTCAGAGTCGATATTTGATGTTTTAAAAATATCTCTATTTGAGGAAAAATATGCTGAGCCTTTCTTCTCAAATTGTTCTATGGTTTCGATGTCTGACTGCTGAAGGAATTTAGCGAAAGGAGATGGTATTGTGGATATGACTTTATCCATGGCTATTAAATTTTTAAGTTTTTCAAAGTCCTTTCCTATTTTTGCTGCACTAAGCCATCTATTTAGCACGCTTTGGACATTCGAGACATAATCGATGAAAGTCTCACTTGGTTTTGGTTTTAAGTTAGAAAATTGCACTTGATACCCAGGGGCATCAAGTAAGAAATGTTGCATTATCCTATCGTGGATGTACTGATAGTTAGATCTAAGATCAGTTGGTATTGATTCTATAACTTTAAGGGGCTCCCCACTGAGGTTCTTCATGTAAATCATGGCCCACATATCGATTGGTACTTGGTGGTATTTCAGCTGATATTCGACATTTTCTGTCCAAGCTGATATGGAATCTTCTTTACAAAATGGCTTAATAATATGTTTGTATTTATTAAGTTTATTCTCTTCTTGCTGACTCTTAAGTTTTGTAGCGGAGATCTCTAAGTGTGAATCTACTTCTATACCTTTCATCTTTAACTGTGTCTCTGATTTAACCTGTATTTGTCTTTCTTTCACTCTTGCCATTTCATCTATCTCTCTTTGTTTTAATTCTTTCTCCTGATCTAATTGTTTTTGCTTTAATTCTCTTTCCTGATCTAATTGTTTTTGTTTTAATTCTCTTTCCTGATCTAAATGTTTTTGCTTAATCTCCTTATCATGTTCTAACTGCTTCTGTTTAGTTTCTTCAGCCAGTTCTACAATCTCCTTTTGGTGTTGTCTTTCTCGTGCACGTTCATCTCTCTCAGCATCTTTTGCTTCCTAAATTTTTGATCAGCATATTGCTCTAATTCCTTTCCTGTGTATTCTAATTCCTTGCCTGCTTTTATGAAATCAGCTAAAGTTGCCATGTTGTTGGATAATTAGCTAGAGTTGATAGGCACTTAAATATTTACTCACTTATTTATATTAGATATGTTAAGTTTTTAAATCCCTGTGTACAAAAATATACTCTTAGATTACACCCTGAAAAATAGATCACAAAAAATATACTAATAGATCACACCCTGAAAAAGAGATGCATTATTAATCATATTGCATTCAAAATAATTTGGGTATACTCATCTTAACATTCCAGAAAATCAGGTACAATCGTTTGGCACCTCAGGTCCAATCGTTCGGCACTTCGACATACAGCTTGAGTTATTCTCATAAACAGCTCTTGTTACATCTGGTTTACAAGAGCATCAACAATTAACCATTTGTAAACGACATATGACTTTAGACAATTTTGTACAATCACATGCCCCCGGACAACACAATGTGGTATAATTAATAATAAATGTCAATGTCCTGTCTTCGTTCTAACGTCTTCTGCCTTCCCTAACTATTGCTGTTTAATTTATGGAAGTGCTGTGCAGACCGAGTCTTATTTGCATAGCGAAAGTAGTGCCATCGTGACGGTAACAAATAGAAAAGGTATACAAATAATTAAATAAATGCTTTGAAATAAATATAAAGGTAATAATAATGTTCAAATAAATAAATATATTCAATAAATAGCTTGTATAAATAAATAATATTTAATATAAGCCAAAGATTCAGGCGAGCAGCCGCTTGGCGATTTGTAAACAATCCGTCGCTGATTGCAAATGGCGTAGGGCAGCTGTTTGTCAGTCGCGATACGTCATAGGCGCAGCGCTATTTTTAGATTGGAAAAATCGATATTGTCGCCGGCTCATTTCTTGTGTATTGCTCCGCCGTAAATCATTTTTGACAAATACTCATAAATAAATCAGTAATTGTAGAAATAAATGATACAAAACTATAATAATAATACTTACAAATCAGAAGAAAACATGTTCATAAAGCACAAAACATTTTAATAAGCATAAATAAACGTTAATCGGTCACGATGGGCACAGCTCGCAATTTGTTCTAGTCTGCACACGCCATTAGTTCACTAACATAAATTAAACCCTGTGATTAACTGACAGTAATACTATTTTAGAGCCGTGGGTGAGTGTTTTAGCTTGAACAATTGTCCAAGCTACACTTCTGACACCACTTTTATCCTAGCCTGTCATCAAGCGATGCTACAGGCATTACGGGATAAACTTCTCTCGCACCACACAAAAAGATTTGTCAGTCGTACGAGAGGAATTGATTACACATTTTATTGCCACTGGCTCTTTACATTACATAAATGCACAAAACAGTCGCTAATGAATCACACATGAATACACAGAATTGCCTATCACTAGTCGTTCCTAACCCTACTGCTAATTCTATCTACTCGGCTAAAGAATACGCATCGACGCTAAGCGATGTGTTCCCTACGAAGTCTGTCCCCTGTCTGACTATTCTCCGCGTGCTGACTACACAGTACGCGGAGGGACCTTGTGCGCACTTCGGCTTTTGCGTGCTGCATCATTCAGCACGCTTAGAGTAGTGGCCTCTCTTGAGTTTCATTCTAGTTCTCTGTGTCTATCACGTTGGCGTGATTATGCCGTGACCAGAGTGCTTACTCTCTGGTTGACACCTCCGTGTCTCATGAGAGAACTGTTTGATAGTTCCCCTTCCTATCTACTCCCTACACCTACCCTGCCCTCATGTAGGGGCACTGGGTTACCTCTAATCTACTTGAGGTAGACCACTCATTCAGGGTGGTCTTCCCTGAGTCTTTGACACCTGTGAAGTCGGAGCCTGATGGCGAGGGACACGTTGCCAAAAAAGTTTGTCAACTCCGTATCGAGAGTATACGAACTCTTAGCCCGTGGTTGTGACAGTTCGTCGGTTGCATATCCTTTACAGGACATCGCTGTCAACACCAGCATCTTTTTTATTGTTGCTGTTGTGATATCTTCGCAAGTTTACGTGTAGTAGTATGCCATTGCTTTCTGAACGACCGGCAACCATTTTTGTTAAATGTTGCATATCCCTTTCGGGAAGTTGCAGTCAACACCAGCATTTTTCAGCTGCTGTTGATGTACTAGGCAAGATTACGCTCAGTAGTTTGCCATTGCTTTCTGAGCCGCGGGCTCACATACCCCGTAAGTTACCAACGCGACGAGAACCGCTACTGATTCTCGCGCAAGTTACATCCCCTCGCGTGGATATACGTGGTTACGTAGAACGTCGCTAACCCCTAGACCAGGGAGTGCGGCTTGGCACCCATACCATTTTCGTAAAAAACAAAATAAACGCAAGGCGGTCTGCTGCCAAATCACCAGCAGGTGTATGTGGAACGCGAGTTTGCGGGATACGAACTGCGGTCCTTTACACCTTCGCCGCGGAGCCGGCTGGTTGTGATAGTGCACATGAGATTTGCGCTCCTATTTGAAGGTGATTGTTGTCCAAAAGTGGTTTCTCCTTTATCAGGAGAAGCCTTTACTCACACTGGGTATTAATTTGAGGCTGATTGTGGCCTTTTAAATGCCAGTCAAAAATAAAATGTTGCAGATCGAACAGCTTCACGGTGCCATGAAAAGGTTATTTAATGTTTAATGTAATATCAAGGAGAAATAAAAAGATGGCTTTTAACATGTTCCCACTTGTAAAATAATGCCATGACTTTGACATAATCTTAGAAGATGACTTAAATTGGTATCAAATCTTTTTTGCTGCATTCAACGTTTGTTAATTTCTATTTAAAAAACTTTACAAAAGATAAAGACAAAACTACAGTTATTTAAATCAAAAAGCACATTTATCTTACTTCAAGTAATGTCCCTTTGAAAATTTTTTTCCCCTTGCTCGCTTTTGAACCCAAGCGTAGTCCATACACAATACTTCTAGTAGTGCTGGACTGAATTTTGCGCGTGGATTAGCTATCCATCCCTATTACCAGTATGCCTCGCCATCAGGCGAACCCACTCCGACTTCAGATTTACTTGTAATTTACGTCCACAAGTCAAGGACGAGAGATCAACATTTTAGTATAAATTGGTGAAAGGGTTGAATCCCTGACCTCGGCATCAGCACACCGGACGTTTAAGAACACGCGTTCTTATCCAGTCGGCCATGCTGACCTCATGTCCCTTTAAATAAGTGTTATGTTGTTATATCCCTTTCTTTCAATAGGAATTATGGGTACGATGGGTAGCGTTGTGATGTTCTGTTGTGATAATTTGGTGTGTCCAGTGTGTGCCGCGTGGTTACACACCCGCTTCACACGCGTGATCCGGGACTGTTTCCGGATCCAGTCAGGGATATGCACTACTGACGAGCTCAAATGAGGGCGAAACTCGAGTATAGTGCTTCCATATTGACGTGGATAGGCCTTAGGTTCATACCAGAATGCGATCGGCGTTGCCAGTAGTGGGTTGTGCTCAATATTTAAATAGGAATTATGTCATACTCCAAGCATTCTCATTCACGCTTAGTATTATTTAAACAAGTTTCCGGTGACAAAGAAGGAAAATGTGCTGATTCATTTTCCACCTGTGATGGGTATTGTAAATATGTAAATAAAGGTTCTATAAGCCTAAATGATGAAAAGTAGTCTGTATATTATTTCTTTGGCTTTGGTTGTGATGTTTTTATTGCGTAAGTTAGTGAAAGTACAAATATAGTCTTTAATGTAGTATTTGTATCCTCTAGATTATCATGTGTGATGTTGGTGCTTGTTGTTTCACTAAGTATAAGTATATCTGCCTGGTTGTCTGCTGTGTTAAATGTTCATTGCCTTGTATTGCTTACATTCATGTTCTGTAAAATTGCGGTAGTGTGCCGTAATAGTGCCGTGTTGTTTTGTCTATTGCCGTAATAGTGCCGTGTTGTTTTGTCTATTGCCGTAATAGTCCGGTGTTGTTTTGTCTATTTCCCAAAGCTTGAGTATTCAAGCTTTGGGCTAGTGTGTGTTGGACTGAATGATTGATGCCGTGTACTATATGGTTGATTCTTAGTGCTTGTATTTCTGTATATTAGTTTTGTAGTGCCAGTTCTCCTTGTTTCTTATCTTGAATTAGTGGTTTTTGTTGTATACTGTGAATTGTGTTGCTGAAGATGAAATATCTGATGTGTTTGTTTATGTCTGTGATTGTGTGTTTTGGGGTTATCTAACACTGTAACTAAATATATTATCTTAGGAATGATGAAGGTGTTTACAACTGCACTTCTCCCAAACATTGTTGATGTCTTGTATTTGTTCAAATATAATATGCCTGTAATTTGTTTTGTCAGTGAATGCCATGTTTCTGTGTGTGCTTTTCTGGCATCGATGGAAATGTGATCCCATATACTTTCGTGTTGTCTGTGACTGTTAGATCTGGGGGGAAATCCGCTTTATTCTTCCACTCCCCCAGACCCATTATTTGAGATGTATGTACATGTATTTTGGCGCCAATTACTTCACCAAGGGAGTCTCCGTGACGAAGTGGTAAAGCCATCTGACTCGGGCTCCAAAGGTTGTGGATTCGATTCCAGGCCGCGTCCTCCATTTCATGAGTGCATTTTTTTCGGAGACTCATTGGGGTCGTCGCTGGAGCTACGGATTTCGTGCTTTGTGCGACGCGTTCTGCGCTGCGGAAAGAAACGGAACTACATGGGATAAAAGCCCTGTGCAGTGAAGTCTACCCTGTCCGCTTTTAATCGACGTTTTGCGACTTCACCAAACTGTGTGTAGTTGTGGATTATATTTACTATGGATGTGTATATTGTAGGGGAGAAAGCGGTGTCATCTGCATAAGACTTCACCAAACTGTGTGTAGTTGTGGATTATGTTTACTATGGATGTGTACATTGTAGGGGAGAAAGCGGTGTCATCTACATAAGTATAGTGGTACCTCGGGTTTCGAACTTAATTCGTTCCAGAACTCGGTTCGTAACCCGAAACGTTCGTAACCCGAAACATTGAAATACATGAAATAACAGCAATAGACAGGGAGAAGATCTGGAGGACTTCCTGGCATCTGCTGCCCTGGTCTGTCTGAATGATGGGAAGGTCACTAGAATAGCCACTCGACCAGGCGACTCTGACAGCGTCATTGACTTTTCTCTAGAGGGGAACAATTGGTTCAGATATAATCTGGTGAGAATGCATAGTCGATCTAGGCTCATCCACCCTAAAAGTTCACTGAGCTGTACTTTTCTCTAGGGACGGCATATGTGACGGGATGAGTCTAGATCACTATGCAAACACCACCACTACTGCGTTAGAGGAATTACTATTTACATTCTGGATTCAGTAGGCAGCTAAATTACTAATAATGACGTCATATTGGCTACGCAGACATTTGCTGCACTAAAACTACACACTATACTATTGGGGACAGCACATTTCCACGTCATCATCAAATGATGTCACAAGGGAAATCCCCTGTCTTCAACCCTTATTAATATCAAGTCTAATGACTGGGGATATAGGTCCATCACTCCCTAGCAACGGGAAAACAGCGATATGCTATTAGTACGGCTGCACCGGAAATTATGACTAACAACTTCCTTCCGGTTCACAACGACCATAGCTGCTGTGCTAAGCAGACCTTATATGAAGTGAGCTGCCATATCCAATTGCATCCTTGGTAGATTATACCAAAACCTATCTTAAGTGCTGCAATAAGACTGGGGGTGAGTGTAGTAACATAATAATTATGATTATAGTAAGAAGTGTGTACACATTTATATTCTGATATTGGGAAAACCCAAAACTTTCCCGACCATGTATATTTATGAAACGTGGTAGTTGAAAGGGGAGACATTGAGAGAAAACATGTGAGGCCTAGATATATTTATAGATAAAAATATATATAGATATAATGTATGAACCTTACTGATTATTTTCATATGCATTTTGTGAATGTATTTACATGTATATTTTGTTGAAAATATGATAACATGATTTTGCCATGTGGGCAGAAGTAGAAGAGACATGTGGAACATGATTCTCACATGCCAGCAATGTTACTAGGCGATATATATTCAAACATAAATTTGCTTACCCCTGATTCACCGCCATGCCGAACTACATGACACTGACGGTCATAAGTTCAAAGCAAATACCATGTGGTGAGGAATCAGAATTTGGGGAGTAAATAACTCAACAAGGGATAACTGAGACATCCTAAAGCCCAATGCCTGGAATATCTCAGCCCCCTTGCTTGCCTGCTGGCCTTCTTCTTATCTTTTAGCTCGTATATTCTGTGGGGTATACCTCACGACTTCATGGCGACACTTGATTGCTTTATGCCTAATGACTGATGTGGGATTAGGTTGAATTATTGTTGGCCCTTCCTTAGCTATCTAGGGAAACATCCTGGCTACCCAGGACTTCCTCACCATGGTGTTAAGGAATACACCAGTAATTATTGCATATGAGTCACTTCAAGTTTTACAACCATGTACATTTTGTAATGCTTTTTTCAAACCAAGATTTGTCTACATGTTCTATTCCAATGGACCATGTGGTCTTAGAATGTGTCCACTTCTGGACCCTTTTTCACCTTGTATCATCATGTCATACAAGGTATAGCCAAGCTGATAAGAACTATTGGCCTTTGCTTTTGATACAGAATAGCAGAGAGGAATTGTTTTATTCCTGTTCTGCATCTGACACATACACAACAGACACACAACACCAACACTCAGACACATTGTTATTGTCAAGACACTAAGGAGTCTGCAACTGTTTGTTTGATTTAAGGAGCCTCGCTGCTGATACTGCTGACACCTAACCGGTCCGGTTACCGAAACTTTGAGCCACCAACTAGTGGAGACGGAACCTGGAATCCGGAGGAGCATCGTACACCTGTCGAATGCCAGGGTCGACACCAAGACATAATACAACCGAAAGCCAGCACTATTCCTAACAGAGATCAGATTGTCTCAGGTGACTCTGTGTCTACATGTGGTCTGAGTGTTTCACTGTCTGGATGGTGTGAATGATGACATGCTATCTGTCTAAGCATCAGAAAACTATTTTATTTTTGTACCTGTAACATAAATGTAACTATCATAGTTCACCAGTTGAACCACAATTTTCATTTTCTCTTTTATTATTAAAGAGTATTATTGTTTTATACTTTCACCAACGTACTCCACTCGTGATCATTTTGACCGCCAGGTGTGCGCGTGAGTGCGTGAAAGTATTTAAAACAGGGGGCTCCATCAATTGACGAAGGATCACCGACAGATAAACTAGGCATTCGTGTTAGGGCTTCCTACATACACAAGTGTTCTTCACCTTCTGCCTTTGTCTACCAAGTGAATCCCAGTCTCTTATATCGGGACCATCCCTTTAGACATTCTTGTAACGAGCCATAATTTCTAGAGACTGTCGGCAAACTCTTGGATAGGGATTTCTGTCTATTTCAATAGAAACACCCTAACGGTCGGTGACACCCACCATAGCACCAAGTTGCCGTTGGGGCACACTGGGATACCACGATAGTGACCACTACCCTTGTGGCATCCTGATCAAGAAAGACAGAGCCATGAGTCAAAGAAACAAGACAAATGCCTTCCCGTACAACAACACTGGTCAAGACGCCATAAGCAAGATCAGAAGAAGAAAACTAGCTTCCTCCCGCAGGAGACAAGAAAGATAGTTGCAGCCACCATGGTGGAATGGAGAGGTCGAGAAGGCATGGCTGGGAAAGAGGTAGCTGTCAAAGACTGGCAAAAGGCCAGAAAGGCTAACATGCCACAGGTTGAGTTGGCGAACCTGAAGATTGAGGTCCATAGGACAATGACTTTATTCAAATTCTGAGACAAACAGGCCAAGGCCGATAAATTGGACGAGTTCTGCAGGAAGGTGTGCTCCGAGCGATCTCTTACGATATTCTGGCGCCTCCACAAGAGCATGAACCGTGCTGCACAACGTAGGGGTATTCCAGACTTTCAAGGCACAGACCTCACATGGAAAAAGTCGGATGCGGATAAAGGTCCTTCTTGCACGCTACATAGAACAGACTGACCAGAAAGACGAGCCTGCTAGACAGAGGACCACAACGACACTCTCTCAGTTGTGCGAGGGTGTCGGGACAGACGAAGAATGGATAATCACAGCTGAGATAATGCGTGCAATTCTCAAGAAATCACCTAACACCGCCCCAGGCCCAGACGGCATCCGATATGGTGACCTACTGGTGATATCAGATGATGACTTGGAAGAACTGGCCAGAGAATTCAACACCAGTATCCAGAGGGGTCAGGTCAAAGAAGAATGGCTACACAGCTACTTGCTGCCACTGCCAAAACCGAACAAAGACCAATCCAAGATAAGCGGCTACAGAATTATTACGATGCAGAACACTGCTGGCAAGTTACTGGAGAACATTGTAGCACACAGATTTTCTTGTGACTTGGAACAGCTCGGCTGCTTCCCGCCCACACTTGGAGGATACAGACGCAACAAAGAGTCATGGCTGAATGCGGCGGTCTTTGCTCAAGATGTTTACGAAGGATTTCAGGTCAGAGAAGAGACATGTGCGGCCGCCATAGACTTAGAGGACGCATATAACAGAGTATCTTTCGAGCACTTGATGCAAACCCTCCTCAGACTGAAAGTGCACCCTCACCTTGTACGATGGATAGCTGCAGTTCTGCTCCAAGGAAGGTGGTGCTAAGATGCGGGAGTTGGTCTTCTGAGCCGAAAACGATATGTCCAGGATTGCCGCAGGGTTCACCACTGTCAACAGTACTATTCAACGTGTATACGGTGCCGATCACTGAACAACAGTTGGACGGGAGGGGTAGGACTCTGTCATTCGTTGACGACATCCTCGTGTATCGACAGGGTCGAGATAGACAGACGGTTGCCAATGATATGCAGGGCGAACTAGATCGAATTTCCTCATGGTGTGCTGATGCCGGTGTCCTTGTCAACCCTGCAAAGGCATCGGTTACATGGTTCTCCCTAAACAACCATATTGTGAAAACAGACCTGCCTGCAGTAAGAATGGATGGGAGCATTTTGAGTAGAACCCAGTCAATGACATATCTTGGCGTGAGGCTTGATCGTAGCCTGTCCTTCAGAGATCATTTCGATTATGTCATAACGAAGGCTCGAAAAGGTTTGTCAGCAATGAGAGTCATGGCGACTGCCAATATCGAGCAAAGACTGCTAATACTTCTGTTCCAAGGACTTGTGCTTTCGCGCATCGAGTATGCCCTGGCCATCCTCACTGTCAGCCCTACACAGATTGGAAGATTTGAAAAGGTACAACACGAAGCCATGCGCATCATTTTGGGCTGCACGAGAGACACCAGCTGTGTAGCAATGAGATACCTCCTTGACTTCCCGACAATGGAACACAGGATCAAGATCTGGAGAGCTCGTGCATACTTAAAAATAAGTGCAGATGAGCAGCACCTCTGCATGACGCTATATTCAGAGAAAAGGGTGACAGGCTAAAGAGGGGCAAATCATGGATGGGTCGGGCGGAAGATGTCGTCAGACAGGTCTGCAGTCTTACCAGTATCAACCCCGGCAAGGAATGGGTGCCGGTGCCTCCAGCTTTTAAGTGCACTTTCTCCTGCATTATCACACTCGACAGACGGTGCAGAGAGCAGAACCCTGCCGCTGTCAATGCAGAGGTTAACGCGCTCATCTATGAACACTCAGATAGCCCCGAAGTGCTCATCTATACAGATGGATCTGTTGTCAAGCAGAAGAGAAGTGCGTGGGCATTTAAAGCCCGTTCAGCGGGCCGAACCGTTCAAGAATCCATTGGTGCCCACTCTATGACCACGAGCAGCATGACGATGGAGGTGATGGCAGTTACACAGGCTTTCATATGGCTGGAATCACAGCATTATACCAACGTGTGTGTACTAAGTGATTCTATGAGCATGATTCAGAATGTCGAAGCTGGATCTGTACGTAGACAGTGGACTGAGTCGCTGCGGAAGTCTGTTGTCCGTAAAGTCACCTTCATCTTCGTCCCGGGACATGCGGGATATGAGGGAAATGAACGAGCTGACAAACTGGCTTGCTCTGCACCCCACGTAGATGGCCAGCCCATGGATCGTGCCGATGTTATTAACGTCCTGAAAGATATTGCGAGAACAGAGGACTTTGACGTCAGTGATTCCACATCGCTGTCCAGGATGAAAGACTTGGGAGTAAGAATCGGCACGGCCAGACGCGAGAGGACATCGGGAAAACAAAGCGACTCGTCAACCAACACAGAACTGGCACTATTAGCCACAGGATGCTGATGCATACGCTGGGGGGGGGGGGAGGATTTGAGCAACCATGGACATGTCCGGAGTGAAATGAAGATACCCCAACTGGTAACTGATAACTGAAATAACAGCAATCCGTTTCAAGATGAAAGAATCGATCTTTTTTATTAACATCCTGTCGTTTACCTGACAAAACGCAAAGAATATGTGTACTTCACGTATTACATTTAGAGAAAGAAAACAACCAAATGAATTAAACGTAACAAATAAAGATTTAGTCTATCTTTATTACCAAGAAAACGATAATGGGAAATTTGTCACTTTCTTTGTTATCCTGAATCATTAGTTTCAGGAGTACCTTGTCGCTGTTTCTTGGCAGCCGAATGGAAATATTTCTGCACCAAGAAACTATCAAGGGAAATGTGTCGCTTCCTTTGCTGGAGAATCTGAAATGGGCCATCGTATTATCATTCATCAGTTACATAAATAAACACATATAGTATTGTTTGCGCTCACAGAAGGAGAAGCAAGAAGTAGAGACTAGAGGACGCACTAGACAACATAAAATTTGAAAGCGATATTTACCGACCGGGATTCGAACCTGTCGCCTCCAAATGACGACATCGCCTCTCTGCAGGAACAAGTATACTTCGACGCATGACCAACTAGACATTCGCCATCTTCATCCGTAGAGTGGACTCCAATTTGAATGCTGCAAAAGAAATATTGGATATGAAATCCATGCATGTGACAACGACAGGAAAAGACATTTTTGACAACGTATGTCAAAGTTTAACCAACATGAACCTGCCTTGAAGACAAACTCGTTGGACTGACGATGTGTGGCGAAAAAAGTGGACTAATTGAAAGGATGCGGTTAAAGATGCAGGAGAACTGCATTGGTGAATTAATAGCATATCACTGCATCATACACCAAGAATCGCTGTGTGGTAAAGTCCTCAACATGGAAGGTGTAATGAGCACTGTAACACAAACCATCAACTTTATCAGAGCCAATATTGCAGGAAATAGAGTCGGAGTTCGGCGACATGACTTATCATACAAAGGTGCAGTGGCTAAGTGGGGGAAAAGTTCTCAGTAGATTTTTCCAGCTGATCGAGGAAATTTGTCAATTCATGGACAGTAACGGAAAAGATTCCACATTTTTTGGGATAAAAAGTGGAAATGTGAATTTGCGTTTCTGTCTGATATAACCACTCATCTCAACGACTTGAACTTGCAGCTCCAGTGACGGGATCACTTTATCACTGATATGCATGACTGCAATAAAGGCACTTCAAGTGAAGCTGCGCTTATTGGAGACACAAATGCACCAATGCAACCTAACTCACTTTTCTCGTTGCCAAGCAATGTTAAACCAAGTTCGCGCTATGGTGTTTACCAATGCACACTTTGATGAAAAACTTAGCTTACTTCGCGCCGAATTCGCACGGCGCTTTAGTGACTTTGAAGCACAGAAATGTCATTTTCGAGCTGTTTCGTAATACATTTGCCATAGATGTGGAAACTGCACCTGTAAATTTGCAGATGGAGTTAATAGAGCTGAAGTGTAATGGGAAACTAAAGGCAAAGTATGACAATGTGAGGCCTGCACAGTTCACTCGTTTCATTCCAGAAGAGATACCCCGGCTTCGTCTACACGCGGCTCGAACCTTGAGCATGTTTGGTAGCACATATCGAACAAATGAACAATCTTTATTTTCAAAGGGTGAAGAATTGGGCACGCAGGCCAGTCTGACATTCTGCCCTTCTTCTCTAATTCCTCTCATACATTATGTCATTCAACATATCACTTATGAAGCTAATCTTAGATTCCCCCCTCCCACCAAAAAAAAGTAAGCATTAATACGCATGAAAAATAATCAATAATACATGACTCACTGAGGCTATGTTTACCATAGACATGATAAATACCTAAGGAAGGTATAACGTGCCATACATATGTGAATGTTTATTAACTAGTTGTCGTTTGAGATAATGTACCATTATTATTTTTAGGGGGGCATGTAGTCTGTACTGAGGTAGTGTTCAAACAGGTTGCGACTGTATGTATAATGATTGGTGGTGTCTTTGATTTCTTGTGGAAGATTGTTCCACAACTGAGTGGCAGAGTGTGCTAAGCTTGTTTTATATAAGTCTATCCTAGGTTTAGGGACATGAAGTATATTTAGCTGTTCGCTATGACTTGCGTTATATTTAAACAATGGCCAAAGGTAGCTTGGAGCATTTTGAAATAGGATTTTGTGAATTAGTTTAGCCTTATAAAAAAGTAGGCGTTTGTGGAGTGGCAGTAACTGAAGATGTTCATGTAGGTTACAATTGTCGGTAAGCTTATCACCATTGATTAAACGCACTGCCCTTTTCTGCAGTGAATAAAGGCGTTTTGTTATTTTGTTAAATTTTGTTTATTTGATATAGAATATCTTTCTTGTGTTTTCGTCGATGTCTGTGTGAGCAGCTGTTTTCTGTGATGATGATTAACAACACACAACACACAACCTAGAATAGAGCTCCTTTGTACAGATAAGGTAGGCTGCCAGCACGACAAGTAGGATTGTGCAGAAGCTCAGAAGGGTCTTACCAGGTTCGTCATAGAAGGGTACTTTAGTGCACCTGTCCGTCACGTCGGTTACACACACTTCAGCGTATCTGTCCGTCACGTCGTTACACACACTTTAGTGTATCTGTCCGTTACGTCGGTTACACACACTTCAGTGTATCTGTCCGTCACGTCTGTTACACACACACACTTCATGTGGCTCGATGATAGTCTTTCTAGGAATCCTCCAGGTTATCGACAGTTCTGCACTCCACTTGGATCATTTCTTTTTAGCTTTCTGGGTTTTCCTCTTTTGAGGCTAAGCTGGATACTGATTCAACCTTTGAGGTTGAGTGTTTAGCAGTTCGTACAGATCTTCACTATCACTGCTCTTGCTATTAAGCCATTTTCTCAGTTCCTAGTGATATTTGTTAACTGATCGACTTTAGTTCGATGATATGGAATGTCCGTAGTCCTATTCCCAAGTCTGTGCAAGGAGGCAGGAGGGATTTGGCAATTGTCTTTGATAATACTGGTGCCTGACAGTCACCTGGGGATAATTAGAATCTATGGATATTCCGCAAAATCTCTGATGCAGTCCTTCATTGGAGATTCAGGATTATCAGGAGTGCACGACATTGGACTTAAAGACTGTTGACGTCCAATCATGGAATAAGTATTGATAAACTTCATACCTTCCGTGTCCCAAACCTTTGATAGAATGGCGGGTTAGTGTCCGGTAACTTCTTCAATTAGATATATTCTTCATGAACGTAACATTCCTGATAGTTGTCTAAACATAATCTTCACTTAGGGGACTTGTGAATATATACAGAACCTCAGGGTTGTATATGGGTTAACTCAACCTTAACATGACAGTATCACCCCCCCCCCCCCCCACCCCTTTTTTTGTGTATGCACAGACTATTATTGATAATTGGCATAATTATTTGCCCCTATTTTGCCCAAAACATTTTTGTAGCATGTTACTTGAGAGATTGGAAAAGTCTATAGATGAAAGGCTCAGAGAAGAACAAGCCGGCTTCAGACCAAAACGGTCATGTATAGACCACATTTTCACCCTTAGAATAATCATTGAAGACTCCGTAGAATTCCAGTCGAAATTTATAACCAATTTTGTCGACCTTCAAAAAGCCTTCGACAGTATCCACCGTCCTTCACTTTGGAATCTACTTAACATCTATGGTTTCCCTACCAAATATACAAACATCATAAAATCTTTCTACAAAGAGACACGTTGCTGCGTGAGAACAGAATCAGGCAACTCTGACTGGTTCTCAATGGATACGGGAGTGAAACAGGGTTGTGTCTTGTCACCGATGCCCTTTGGAATAGCTATTGATTGGGTCATGCGCAAATGCACAAACAACACAAATAGGGGTATCCATTGTGTTGACAAAATGCTAGATGACCTGGACTTTGCCGACGACATAGTGCTTTTGTGTTCAAAACACCCAGATGCCCAAGAGAAAATAAACCATCTCCAAAATGTTTCAGGACAAATTGGTCTCCAGATTAACACAACAAAGACAAAAACTATTGATCTCACCAACAGTTCAGACGACACCAAATTAAACAACCATGTTCTTGAAAAAGTCAACAGCTTCACAAAACTAGGAAGCAAAATGTCTTCTACAGTGGACTCAACACCAGAAATATTATCTAGAATCGCACTGGCATCTGGGGCATTCAATAAACTGTCAAACATCTGGAAGTCAAAGACACTCAGCAAACATACGAAACTTAAAATCTTCAATTCTTGTGTGATTCCAGTGCTATCGTATGGATGTGAGAGTTGGAAATCAACGGTAGCTTTAGATAAAATATTAGACAATTTTGAGAACAAATGTCTTAGAAGAATTCTAAACCTCCACTGGACAGATTTCAAAACCAATGCGCAAATAAGACAAGAGACTAAGCAAGACACTGTATCCAATTTTATAAGAAAACGCCGTTGGAACTACGTCGGCCATGTACTCAGAATGGACAAAACAAGATTCCCCTACCAAGCCCTCTTATAGTCACCAGTAGGGAAAAGAAAACGAGGAAGACCAAGAGAGACCCTGCGTAGAACCATCATCAGAGAAGTCTCATTCAACGGCCAAGTGAACATCCAGGATCTACAACAGGTAGCAGCGAACCGCCGGACATGGAGAGCCATGACTTTTGCCTTATGCGCCGCCTTAGGCCCAAGAGGAAAGACTAACTAACTAACTAACTAACTAACTAACTAACTAACTAACTAACTGATTGACTGACTGACTGACTGACTGACTGACTGACTGACTATAATTAGCATTAGACCCAAAGATTCTGGTGTTCTGAACAAGAACTTAACTTGGACCAAGAAATGATCCGTTTGAGTCTTTGATCTGGATGGGAGCAGCAGAGTTTGCTGTCATTATGAGTTATGGGTTGTACCCTTGTTTAGTGTTATGTTCTTGCACCATTTTACGGCTCAGTACATTTATGGTTCACCCCCATAGTTTACATTTGCCTTCTTTGTTAAGTTAGTTAATGCGAGGGTTTTATTTCCCATCCCTTTTAGTAGGTTGGTAAAGCATTACTGCAAGTTTTAAAGAATATAGATAGTTATCCTAGATGTTTCCATTATTAGCTAGGAAGTTATATGATTGATCTAGTGTGGGTCTTCAATAAATAGAAATAGAGTTCCCTATATTTGTATATGATAGTCTGTCTGGTATAACAGAGCTATTTGGTAGGGAGTGTGCTTCATAGTGTCGTAATCTCCCCGCCAGTTCTGCCGCGTCGTCTTCGACGGAGCCTGGCAAGTACGGCCCAACTGTGAACGACACTAACCACCCTGTGCCAGCGATGCTCAGTCAGTGCAGGCGTGGGACATGAAGTCCACGCCGGGACACAACCCCGCTTAGCGGGAACTCACGGCGAGTTAGCTACAGACGGCTGGGGACTGTGGCACTGGACGGATGGTTTGAATGGAGCTTGTGCGAATTGTGTGCTTGAACGCGAATAGATAGAAAGCCTGTGTGAGTATTAGGAGACCGTGCACCTGGGTTGTAGGATTGTAAGTTGTATTGCATTTGTAGATCTATTGATTATATTATGACATTGCGATTGTAAATGCGCGATGCATGTAATGGTTGTGATGAGTGAGCAGCGTGAATAAAGTGTTTGGAATTGTAGTTGTATCGTGTCACGTCAAGTCATTCTGTGACCGTGTTTTGTATCGCACTTGTCAAGAAACACGAGCCTGAGTAATTGCTGAATGCAAGATTCTGACAGGTGTGAACGTGGGTGTTCGTCCTTATTAAATTATATGAACCATAGGTGTGAATGTGTGTACAACGTCCATCTTGAAAATAGTTTTAAAATAGGACTGAGCGTAAGTGTAAGTGGAAAGGTTTGGAAGAGAAAGCATCATGGAAAGTAACTTGTTGATTGTGTTGAACGGACGACAATACGACTAACAAACATACTTGACAGCACATAAACCCACAAAACTTAGTTTACATCGCATACACCACATAAACGTACATGTTCTACTTTTTCTTCTTCCAAAAAGCAACAGGTTTTTGTGCCATCCGAAACCGTTGGCTAGTAAAGTCCATTTTTCCTGGCAGAAATCAATTTTTTGTCCGGGCAGTAACAATCAAGCAGCCGTTATCTGATACAGTTCTCTAGGATCACTTAAGTATTATCCATTTTTCTTATACACTTTTATATGCAAATCAGGAGCTGTTTTAAAACAGTCTGAGTTAGCTGACAAAACTAAACAGGCGGAATTAGATATTAAAAAGGCAGAAACAGAAGTTAAAGGAAGAAAAGTTGAGATTCTAGCCCAGAGTAAGAGGGAAGAACTCGACATACAACTAAACATTAAACAGCAGGAAGCGGAAACATCAACAGAGAGAGATTCTACAAAGTCAGAAAGACTAGATAAAGAATACAATTACAAAAAGTACCAAGGGATCGTGAGAAATTTCACCATGGGCGACTGCATTGCAGCCTTCACCCAAAATTTTGAAACCATCATGTAGCATTATCAGATCCCAGAGACTGAATGGAACATTATATATATGAGAAGTCTTTCCGGGGAACCTCTCAAAGTGATAGAGACCATTCCCAAAGATCTCAGGTAAGATTATCAATATATTAAGTCTAAAATTATGTCACATTTCCTCTTATATGAAGCAGGCTACAGAGAACAGTTTAGCAAATTAGCTCCAAAACCAACACAAACGTTCTCTGACTACATCTCAGTAGTACAGGATATATTTGGTAAGTGGCTATCAGCAGCCAAAGTAAACAACAATTTTGAGAAGTTGAAAGATCTTATTCTGAAAGATAAAGTCATTACATCTCTACCACCCCTATTTTCTAAATTTCTGCAAGAATGCGATTGTGAAAGTGCACAACAGATTGAGAAACGTGGTTCTGCTTATTTAACAGACTACAAACAGTGCTTTACTAGTGGTGTGACTGACATAGACTTTGTAGGAGCTGCTAATTCTGACAGAATGAAGTCAGAGCCCTACAGTAAACAGAAACCCTTTAAACAATCTGCTGAGAAGTATTACCAATGCAGATATTGTCATCTTCTACACAATCAAAATGATATGTGTGATAAACACCCAGGGTACCTTACATACTTGAAAAACTATATAAATAAGCAAGATAAGGAAAGAAAGAGCTATAAACGACTAACTAAATGCTTCCTTTGCAAAGCCTTTGGCCACTGGCGCCACTCATGAAAGGGTAAACAAATGACCAGAAACTGCTAATGCAGCCATGTTTGATAGCTCTTCCTCAGATGAGGAACAGGTAGAAGATCATCCTGTTAATTCAGCACAATCCATTGATGTCTTTCATCTTGATAAATGTACCATCTGTGATCGTTTTCATGAGGATGGCCTATTAACATGCGGCCACTCAATACCTATTACCAATGAGGAAGCCAATTTGGTAATTAACTCCACAGGTAAACTAAACATCCACAATGGATTTGTTAATGGCAGAGCTACCACCGTTTTACGGGATAGTGGATGTACTCTTATTGGGTTAAAGAGAGACTTTATTTTACCTTCAGATTATACAGGCAAACATGTTACATGCAGAACTTTCTCAGGTAACATCGAGAAATACCCGCTTGCATGGGCATATATTGACACACCATTTCTTACAGGAAAGGTCAAATGCGCAGCACTATCCAACCCTTGTTTCGACATTATTGCTGGTTACCTTCCTGAAGTAAATGATATGCCACATGACAGTATAACATCTACTGCCACATGTATTGTTAATAATACAATATCATCTTTAACTGAATTCACTGTTGACAATGTATTATCACCATTGAATGAATGTATGTTTGCAAATTCATTAACATTATCACATGATTGTTGTGACATGTATGTATCATCTCTCAGTCCTTTCCAGCAGACGTTGTCATACGCGCTATTAAAACTTAGGACGGGATACTTAACGAAACGTACTCTTGTTTGAATTAAGGCCATTCATTGGCCGAGCCCCGGAAACACAGGCGCTTAAGCGAGACAAAGGCTAGACAATGCCGGCCTCGTCAATCGCCATGTTATCTTCAAGGTAGCGAGGGACCCATTGTTAATGGGTTAATTAATATCCCACTTATTCTCTGCGTTTTAGGTGAGCATTATATTATATAAAATATATCATGTTATGTATTAGGATAAATGCTTTGATGCAACTAATATCATGATTGAAGTTGTGTGTGTGAAAATATGAGAATCGCTTTCATTGGAAAGTTGGTTTGAGTCACGCAGTCTGTACTATCGCCATGGTGTCCAGTGAGCTTTCATAAGGCTTACAATATAATCTTGCTATGAGTCACCTTTCTGATATGCTTTTGGAAACTTATTTTATTCCTAAATGCTTAATTTTTCACATGTCTCTGTGTTATAAAGTGTTTTTTCCTGAGTGCATATTTTGTATTTCTGCCCTTATGAGGGAGAAATATTCCTATCTGTGTACAACATGAATAGTATGTTTGAGAGAGAGATATTCTCGCTTGACTTTTTCATGCACTTAGTAGTTAATCTTTTGTTTACATTGTTGTAAATACACAGAGGTGTGATTGTCTTGTAGTCTTTTTCATAAATGATGCTATGGGATTGTCATTTTTTATTATATATATAATCTCAAGTGGGAAATGAGACCATGCTCTTGTGTTTTGGTTGAGATGTTGGGTAATACCCACTAGAGAGTTCATACCATGTTTAGTAAAACACTAACAAGTTTTTTCTGTTATTCATCATATATATGTATATTCTATTCATGATGTTACTGCTGGAGTAGATCTTTTAACTTCACCCCAGTGAGGACCAACACATGATGATGATGATGATGGTGAGGATGATTCAAGAGGAGATGACTGATCTGGTAGCTAACCTTCTGCCGTTTGTCAGTGGTACTTACCGAATGCTGTTTGTAACTATGGAAAGGAGATTTATAAATTGTTTACATGAGGCCTTTGTCTCAGGGATTTCGTCCATGTTGTGACAGCGGTACTATCAGGACGATTGGGCGGTTAGGGTGTGAATAATCCATCAGGAAGCTCCAGTATAAGTCCAGAAGAGATGTACCTATTGAGTAGATACTTTACTCACATTTGGAGTGAGACAAAACTCTACAGTAGGCGACAAGTGCTAGGCAACTATTGTCACCTTTCTTTCCTCTTCCCTTTTGTTTCCTTTAATTTTATTATGATACACTGCTATCAGAATGTATGTTTTATTATGATACATTGTTATCAGAAGTTTGGGTTGTATTACTAATGTATATCGACCCTGTGTTTTCTTCACTCTGCATAGGCGCTAGAGATGCGGCTGGAGTATTGGAACTGAAGTTATAGTCAACCTATTTGGACTTAGAGGCAGGAAACTGGGTTATCAGCCTACCCCTAACATTCTACAGAGAGTGCTGGTTACTGCCACACACCCTGAACCTGAATGTCAATGCCTGGATAATTAATGGATTTTGAATATGCTGAAGTGGATTCCCTACCTCTGGGAACTTACAGACGGTGTTAATCTTTTCAATGTCTGCAAAGACATGAGGCATGCCTGGCCTAGATGGTTTTCAGCGTATACCCTCTTCTAAAAGTCACCGCCACATTCAACTGTCATATACCAGAGTCATGGATAATCTGGGGTTAAACATCATTGAACAGTATGGATTTACCAACTGCTTTTGTGGACTCCCAGCTTCCTTTGAATCTTCTCATCCATCATATCCCAGACATGGACAATCAAGCACTATATCACCTCCCGGTCAATCAAGTAGTGTATTAAGATGAAGAAAGATAGAGCCTGCATCTTAACCCAGAAAATGGCTGGAATATTCATGCCCAATTCAAGTTAGTTCTGCCAGGAAATACTATGGATTATGTTATGTCCCTCCTCATCCAAAGAAAAGCTGAAAGTTGCTGTGCCTGATACTAATCGAATCAATCACATGGACACCAGATTGTTACAGCATGCCAGAACGCTTCAGACTTATACCTGTCTGATATACCAATCCGGAATGCCCTTAGCCCAGTTACTTAGCAGCTGTGACTTGGTGAATTACAGTATATTCACTTTGGATTCATATGGATTACTCCTACATGTTTTTCGCTTTGGATATATGATCCGGAAGTGGAAGCTACGTGTGTGTGTGTGTGTGTGTGTGTGCAATCCCCAATTTTCTGAATAGGTGGATATATACAAAGCAGCTGTTTCCGGAATTATAGAGCGTATGACTATGGCCAGACTTTTTTTTCTTGTGGATAATGAAGGAGTCATCAACAGACCGATAGGATATTTCTAGAGACAGATTAGATAGATATTCTTTAACTATTTCTTTGTATGGATTATTTACTTTGTTTGTGTGTAACACATGTATTTGTTGTGAACCTTTTTTGGGGATTTTTGGGGACTTCTGTTATGGTTGTATACTTTGTGTGCATTGCCTGAAATATGCCAAGCGACAGACATCTACTGACAGACTCATGGCAGGGACCTTTTAAAGTTCTAAGACAGATCTCATCTGTAGACTATGAGATTGCAGTCAAGGACAAACATAAAATATTCCACATAAACATGTGTGACAGTACCGGGACGTTTATAAGATAAGTCCTGATGGTGTTTTCTTAAAAGGTTTTATTCAATATAATAAGTTCAAGAATATTGCACAGGTTACATGTTATGATGTTCACCTCTCCAGACCCAGCTGTAACTGACCTTTCTAAAACCTACGTCACGGCTTGAGCATCCTTAGTTACGTTCTTACAGGATGCTCAACCGTGCTTAACCTTTGCACATCATGCTGCTCTTCAAATCTATTAACAGAGATGGTACTCACTCTGTTACACATGCTTAAACCCTACTACAACAGAGACGAGGACCAAGACGAAACAGCAGCAAGCACAACGATAGTGGACCACCCAGACGACGACGATACCGACGAAATACCTACCCCATCACTTGACACGACAAACAATCTGCAAGACATCAAAATAAATCCTAAACTTACTCCGAATGAAACCGACAGTTGCAGACAACTGTTACAAGACATCTGTACAGAGGACAAGACAAGACAATTGCAGACAACTGTTACAAGACATTTGGACAGATGACAAGACTTCTTCTGACAGACATCCCTTATATAAGTTCCTACAGGGACAACATTTGCATACATACAAAGACGATAACAGAACATATAACAACACGGCATCAGACATTTGACCGTATTAGACACTACAGAGTGACGATAAAACCTTCTAAAGTCAACATTGCCTATCATGAAATTTTATTTTTTGGTTATAAAATTTGTAAATGACTTTGTCGCGACTTACGACAACATCGTTTCAAGAATTCTTAAAGTATCCTAGGTCTGTTAAAGTATTACAGACATATTATATCAAATTTCACCACGTTAACCAAGTGTTTCAATAACTTACTAACAAAATTGTAAACAGCAAATGCTTAAGACCTGCATTTACAAAAGTGTTATCTTACCTTTCGAATAATCCGATCCTTAAATTACAGATTTTGAATATTATTTTCAGATTGAGAGCTGACACGAGCTCCGTAGCGATTGGGACATTACTTTCGCAGGAGCACGACTAAATTTTTCGTCCTCAGAATCACACAACACAGTCTAGACAGACAACAGTCCGGTTGCAAACATCACAGCGGAGACTCCTACTAACCACACGTTTGCAAGAAAGTCACTAATACTACAAGATTTCAGCTTTGAAGTCAGGCATATACGTGGCACACATAATTCTATTGTTGACTTTCTTTCTAGATGTCCGTGCGACATACCCAACAGCCAAATAGTGCCTGAGCGCACACAGCAGACAAATAAGTTATCTGCAAAGTAATAAAAGCGCTCAGCAACACAGCGCATAATGTAATCATTGCAGTTACGCTGTGTAAAAGTGTGATAGGGACAAGGTCCCACTGTATATATATTGTGTATTTTATAATTATTAGAATAATTGTGATGAATACTTGAGTGGTATGTGGTAGAAAGGGTATAGTATTTTAATTATACATAAACATTGTTACGCACAGTGCTACGTGATTTCAAACGTGACATACTTCAATTGAACTGATCAAATATCCGTAGTACCTGCAAAACAGAGTGTTCCTATTTATTTTAATCTGTGCGAGAGGAGCTGTGACATTTCAATTCTACAAGAACACTTTAGGCCACACTTTGAAAGAAATAGTTAATCCATACTGTGAAAGAAATAAGTAATCCAGCAGCTGTGTTACGAACTGTATATTCCGTTTCTTCATAGAACATTCGGACGAAAAAACATTGTGTTATCTACAACTGAACACAACAGCTGTGTACTTCCGGTGTTTATGAATATTAATTTGAAAGCTAGCAGACTATATTGTAGTACTCACAAAGAGATGACGCTCTATGTAAACTTTGTGAGTGGACATTTTCCATATACAAATTGTATGTGAGGATTTTTATAGATGTAATCTCAGAATCATAAGTTGATTTACTTGTTCACAACAGGGAACATTGAGTTCACTTTTGTCAATAAGTATCAAATGTAATTTATTTTGTTTGAAAGCAAGTTAAAATTACCTCCCATATATTTTGATTACAATCAAGGGAGACAATTGAAAGTGTTGATAATGTGTAATGTATAGAAACCATCATCATGTTGCCGGATTGGTAACACGTCAAGATGACGTTAATTATGCATTGATATAATTGCCAAAGCTGTAGACCTACATAAGACTCTCCGACTAAATGAGGTTGGGGTCTAATGTTGGAGTCATCTTATAGGGAGATGCTCACAGCCTGACATGTCGTGTTTAGTATTTTTTTTGAAACTGTCAGGAGGTAGTTGCGTGTTTTGCTGATAGCTACCGGACTGGCTGCGTAAAATTACAGCTGAGGTAAGAATCCATCTAAGGGATTGTACTTGAAGTGTGTTACTTCATAGCAGCATTGAATAATGAGTGTATATAACTTGCAATTACCTACATATTTCAATATAAACCAATGTATTATGTCAGATCACTAACATGGGTCGATTCTGACAGGTTGAATATAATGTATTTAAGTTACATGGGTTCCCCTTTCATGAAAAGGAGAGCGGGAGAATGTCATAATCTCCCCACCAGTTCTGCCGCGTCGTCTTCGACGGAGCCTGGCAGTACGGCCCAACTGTGAACGACACTAGCCACCCTGTGCCAGCGATGGTCAGTCAGTGCAGGCGTGGGACATGAAGTCCACGCCGGGACACAACCCCGCTTAGCGGGAACTCACGGCGAGTTAGCTACAGACGGCTGGGGACTGAGGCACTGGACGGACGGTTTGAATGGAGCTTGTGCGAATTGTGTGCTTGAACGCGAATAGATAGAAAGCCTGTGTGAGTATTAGGAGACCGTGCGCCTGGGTTGTATGATTGTAAGTTGTATTGCATTTGTAGTTCTATTGATTATATTATGACATTGCGATTGTAAATGCGCGATGCATGTAATAGTTGTGACGAGTGAGCAGCGTGAATAAAGTGTTTGGAATTGTAGTTGTATCGGGTCACGTCAAGTCATTCTGTGACCGTGTTTTGTATCGCACTTGTCAAGAAACACGAGCCTGAGTAATTGCTGAATGCAAGATTCTGACACATAGCTTCAGTGCGTCACCGCATCTGGCATCTGATATTGAATGTAGCAAGTCAGCAAATTATGCCGAGTTTGGTTTTATTTTGAAGCTTATGTGAGTATGAAGCTTGTTTGCTATGTTCCCCTTCGATTAATCACATTGTCAGCTCATTCCTTAATGGTTATGCTCTATGATGGTCTCAGGTTCAACTACGGTGTAGTTAATTATAATGGGTCATAAGCATGCTAACGCACAGCCGGTCGTGACGTCATCTGCGCTTGATAACTTCAATCCAGCTGTTAGAACGTTGTTGTGTGAAGAGCCTCAGGGACCACCTTGTTTATAGTCGCCTCCCCACATATACTTCATCTGTGGGTACATTTAAATGCCACCGTAAGAATTGTCTGACATATCCACACGTTTTTCAGACAACGGCAGTCACATTCCCCAGAGACACCTCCTTGAAAGATTCTTTCATGTGCACATCCCGCAATCTTATATATCTTATCATCTGCAAACAATGTGACATGAAATATACTGGTAAAACTAGCAGACGCCTTGCCAACCGCTTTAGGGAATACCTTAGATACATTAATCAAGGCGCAGACAAACCTGTCCCCAAAAATTTTTTATTCTCCTAACCACAGTGGAGTCGATGATGTATCGGTCACTGCATTGAAACTCTCTACTCTAACAACTCCATTTGACTAAATATTGAAAGCCAATTAATAAACTCTCTGGGCAGCATTCATCCAGCAGGAATCAATACTGTTGTTGATGCCACGGTATAACTATGCTATTTTCCTTATATTTTATTTATATGGGACTGTTTGCGCACCATTTTGCAACACAAACTTTTGTAGCCCAAGACCACCTTTCTATACCGTTTAAAACCACCATTTTCGTTTCTCTCATGTCAACAAGAAGCTGTGTTTAATTTAATTTTTATTTAGTGTTTTATTTAGCTTTTTATCTGCTTGTGTTGTCCTGTTCTTGACAAAGGTCGTAGAACCGAAACGTCGATCGTGCCTTGTTGTCCTGTAAGACTTATTGTTTTATTTTAATACTTCAGTATTATATTATTATTGATTGGTTGTGTTTTGTGATAAGTCACACTTTGTTTACATCTGTGTAAGATGGAGGTCTCTGTAAGGTACGTACACCGTGTCTGTGTCTAGTATGTCTCGTCTTTTCGCAGGAGCTAAATATAGCTCATTGTTTGCAATTCATATTAATACAATATCGGCTCGTCAGGGATTTCTCTGAATTTGTAAATTCATTTAGTTCCCGTACATTTTCTGTACCTAATTGTTGGTTAATAATAATGTTCACCCCGTGATTAGTGAGAAGTTAGGGAATCTCGATTTTCTCCACTGATTGCCATCTGTCTTAACCTTTAAGAAAGATCTATGCTAATGAGGTTTTACAGTGGGTCAAGTAAAATTGGCGTATGAGAACCCCTATTGGTCACAAGTACATAGTAGTTAGGACCAATATTGCTTACTATTCTGCTTCAAGCTTTAATTTACGAAAAGTGGAGAGAGACTGCTAGGCAATTTTGTCACAGTGACCTTCTGTAATGTCTTTAGTTCTTTCTTTCTTTTCCAGTATGGATCTAGTCGGTGAAAGATCGCGTGTGACAGTTTCTAAACTGTCTAGTGACAGCAGTAGTCTTCTGTCTGAGCGTTTTCTTTTCTTTGGATTACTGACGATTTGAAAACCGTCATAGTCTTCATTTTTTAGATTGTTTTCTTGTCCGTTGTTTTCTTGTGTGTCCCTGTCTTCTTGTATGTCTATTTGAATATTAAACCGAGATTTGTTTTCACGTGGACTTCTAGTAATAAAATTTCCCCTAGTCTCTGGGTAGTGAGATCGGACGCCCGTGTGTATTGTTGCGCACATAAAAAATCCCTTATCAGTTGGAAGTCGAATAAGAGTAGCCTAACGGCGCTGCCCGGGCAAAATTTCGAGTTCAACATCTACCCAAGTATTTTCAAGATCCTCGCCGGTGCTACAGATTCCGTGCACTGAGCTCAGTTTCTCCAGACTCAGATTTGAATTAGGAGGAGACCGGAGCACATATGGTTTGCACCCGTGTGCCGTGATGGTGATCTATCGACTAAACAAAACTAAACTAAACTAGACTATTACACATGGGAATCAGTTCTGTTCTTTTCTGTGGAGGAGTTTCTCGCATGAAAGACGGGAAATCTTCTTTACTGTGTACACCAATTGCTTCTGTTGGTGGTATCAGTGGTCGTCCGCTAGTACATGTGTTTGCTCAGTGGTTATCTTGACCACACGTAGGGAATTGGCTTTTCTCTCGGCATCGTAATCAATACGCTGTGATTATTGTTAATAACCCCATGTGGTTAGATCCGTACGTTTTGTAATGGGGCACTTCCTTTATATTTTGCAGAGTGCACCTCACTTTCCAGCCCCATTGTTCAGCCTCAAGACCCCAGCCTTATCCTCCCCTGTAAAACTGTGCACCAGTTTTCGAACTCCTTCAGGGATAATCATGACAGGCACCTAGTGTACGGTGTGTCTCTTTCTTTCTCTAGATTGTCTAGAGATATATCTACTCCTAGGCTAGGTAAAGTGAACTTTGTTCTGTGTAACTTGTCATACACGGGTTTCTGTCCTTCTGTTGACAGGTGAAAGTACCAACTAGTGGGAACCTCGAACCTGTGCAGGTTGATGATTCCTCCAGAAGGCACACCTCCTGGACCAGTTAAGGCACTAACAATAAAAGCTGGTGTCGATCTCGCCGCAAATTTACGTTCAGTAGTTTGCCATTGCTTTTTGAATGACCGGCACACATACCATTTTCGTAAACAGAAAAAACAAGGCTGTCTGTTGCCAAATCGCCCGGAGCTGTATGTCGAACGCGGGTTTGCGAACTGCGTCCTTGAACCCTTCGCCACTGAGCGGGCTGGTTGTGACAATGCACATGAGATTTGAGCTCTTATTTGAAGGTGATTGTTGTCCACAAGCGGGTTTTCCTTTATCAGGAGAAGTATTTACTCACACAGAGTATTAGTTGATGATGGTTGTGGCCTTTTAAAGGCCAGTCAAAAATAAAGTGTTACCAAATTGTCCGCGCTCACATCCATTTAAAGAAAAAACATAAATGTAATATCAAGCAGAAGTATAAAGATGGCTTAAAACATTTCGTACTTGTAAAATAGAGCCAAATTTCACAAAGTCTTTAAAAATTATATAAAATTCTTATTAATTCTTTTATAATTCTTTTAATGCTTGTTAATTTATATAAAGACTTTACAACATATAAGAAATGTACTATAATCTTTTAAATAAAAATGCATATATATGTTACTGTGAGTAATGTCCCTTGAATATTTTTTGTTCCCCCTTCGCTAGATTTTGAACCTAGGTCATGCCCATATAAGAGTGTTAAGGGGGTACATAGAGCCTGTTCTTTGTATGGATGTGAAACTTGGACAATGAACAGTCAAGCTAAAAAACATCTGATGGCTGCAGAAATGTGGTTTCTGAGGAAAATGCAAAGAGTACCATGAACAGACAGAAAAACCAATGAGCAAGTACTACAGGAGACAAATGAAAATCGTAAACTGATTAGAGAAATTAGACGTAGATAGTCAAAATTTTTTGGACATGTTATGAGAAGAAATGGATTGGAGAACTTAGTGACAACTGGCAAGATCGAGGGAAACAGACAAAGAGGAAGACCGAGAGGAAAATACCTGGATGGCTTGGTCACATGGCATGGACGAGACAGGAACACTGAGCTGATCCACGACTCTGGTGATCGAGTGAAATGGCTGGTAATGACCGCCCACGCTTTCCGGCATGGCACATGATTGATTGATTGATTGTAGTCCATACACACTATTTCTAGTAGTGCATGTGGGCTTGCTTTCCCTAATACCAGTGTCTTTCGCCATCAAGCGAACCCACTCCGACTTCAGAGGAACTTGTAATTTACATTCCCAAATCAAGGACGAGAGGTCAACATTTTAGTCCGACTGTCCGGTGTAGGGGTTGAAGCCCTTACCTCGGCATCAGCACACCGGATGTTTAAGAACATGCGTTCTTTTCCATTCAGCCATGCTGACCTCATGTCCCTTGAAATAAGTGTTATGTTGTTATGTCCCTTTCTACTATTACAATTGGATGTGTTCCTTTTAAAGTGGTTTTATTTACAAAACAGTATATTTTGTTTACCTACAAAACAGTGTGTATTTTCACAGTGCGTTGTGTGTTTTTTACATTTTGCGAATGCAACATATACATTCATATACACATATGATAATATTATATTCTCGGCGTGGTGTAATTACCTACACATTACTTATTGATGTTGTGTCCTATATGGTTGATTCTTAGTGCTTGTATTTTTGTGTATAAATAAGTCTTGTAGTGCCAGTTCTCCTTGTTTCGTATCCTGTATTAGTGTTTTGTGTTGTATACTGTGAATTATTTTGCTGAAGGTGAAATGTCTGATGTGTTTGCTTATGTCTGTGATTGTTTGTTTTGGGGATATAACACTGTACCTAAATATATTATCTTAGGAATGATGGAACTGCTTACAACTGCACTTCTCCCAAAAATTGTTGATATCTTGTATTTGTATCTATGTAGAATGTCTGTAATTTGTTTTGTCAGTGAATGCCATGTTTCTGTGTGTGTTTTTCTGGCATCGCATGGAAATGTGATCCAATATATTTTTATGTTGTCTGTGACTGTTAGATCCAGGGGTAAATCCGCTTTATTCTTCCACTTTTCCAGACCCATTATTTTAAATTTCTGTATGCGTATTTTGACCCCAATTTCTTCACCAAACTATCTGAAGTTGTGGAGTATATTTACAATGGATGTGTATGTTGTAGGGGAGAAAGCGGTGTCATCTGCATAAGCAATTAGTTTCCGCTCTCCAGACTCATGTATGAATGTTCCTTTAATGTTAGTGTCCTCACTGATTGCTTCTAGGAGTGATTCTAGTGTGAGTACATATATGATTGGTGATAGTGGACTCCCGTTTATAAAAGATCTTGTGATCCTGAAACTGGCCGTGAGTAAATGACTCACCAGTACCTTACTTTGAGAATTTGTATACAAGATTTGTATCCACTGTCTATAATACTGTCCTATGTTATAGTGTGTTAGTGCTTTGTGTGAATATTAGTGTGACATTCTGTCAAAAACCTTCTCCTGGTCCAGCGACAAGAGGGAGGGTAGACAGTCTGTCTGGTGGGTGTATGTGATGATATCTCTAATGAAGTGTGTATGTTTGGTTTGTGTTTCTGTGTTGAATACTGCACTATTGGTCTGGGTGTATGAGTGATAGCAAGAACGTTTGTATTTTGTTTGAAAGTGTGTATTGTTAGTTTATACGAGCATGAGGTGTGTCATGTTTTGTACATAATCTGTATGTTGGAGTAGGGTCCTGATGAATTTCCAATGTGGTGATCGTTTTGAGGGCCGTGTATTTGTAATATATGTACTGGTGTATGATAGTACTGCTTTGTGATCTGTGAATGTTTATGTTTCTTTTATGTATTTTATTTGAGCAGAGTGACTAATTTTGGTAAAAAATTGGTTGATGATTGTAATTTCTTGGTGCATGTATGTTCACAATGGTGTATGCATGTATAATAATATTTTCTAACTGTATTATGTAGAAAGCAATGGCAAACTACTGAGCATAATCTTGCCAAGAAATCAACAATCAGCTGAAAGATGCTGATGTTGACAGCGTTGTCCTGTAAGTTGAGTTGAGTTGAGTTAAGAACCGACATCACCGCACTCAGGACATTCCCATACGTGCTCCATCCCCTCGTTCAACAGCCAGCGAAGAGTCATACTACTAATCGTTCCCACCGCTATCTGATTAAAAGTTCTCCTGGTCTTCCCTCTCAGTTTTTAGGTTCTTCCAGAACCCCTGCCGATCCTCCACAATCTCATTCTTTCCACATATGGGTTCTCAATCTGTTCCTCCGCCTTCTCCACCCGGTCCCACAAGCGCACAACCACCTCCCCCTTGTCCATAGGCAAACTACCACCAAGAGGTGCATTCCCTGCTAGTCTATCAGCCTTTTCATTCCCCCGTACCCCCGCATGGCCAGGGCAAAATATCCATACAACTCTCACAATCTGTGACCTCTGAAGCGACGAGAGCCATTCCTGTAAAGGACATGCGAATTTAAACAAAAATATGCAGATTGGTCCCTGGTCATCCGTGGGTGTCCTAATAATATCTCACCTGTCTGATGTCTGCAGATCCCCTCCTCAGTAAATCCCGCAGCGTGTAGCGGTTCACGACAACAGTTCTGTGTTGGTTTATTAATCTTCTTTGGTTCCTGCATAGTGTTCTTGTTTGGCCACACCTCTTTTAACTTGCTGTTCTCGCAGTCTGACCATGGATGTAGATTCACAGTTATCACTTGGTTCCCGCCAACGACTTACTTCTCGTAGAGCAGTGGTTCTCAACCTTTTTTGTTAACCCGTGCCCCTTTCACCATATTTTCAGAACGCCATCCTCCCCTTTTCGTATTTCCTCCTTAAAAATCCCCCCGCCCCTACACAGTATACGTAATAATAGAAGCTAAATATAATAGCACATCCTAGAACAAGTCTATACGTCTAATAAAACGTGATTTGCGGGTCTACTTACGTTATAAAATAAATTCCAGAAGGGTGAGACGTACAGAACCGCAAAGTATGAAGGGAAAAACAATATCAAGTAATCGGTTCTTGTATTAACGCGATCTTGAAATAATCTTACCCCCCCACCCCCTCCCAACGGAAACGGGGGGGGGGGGGAATTTCCCACCGGTTGAGAACTACTGTCTTAGGGCATTCAGTATATCAGCCTGGTCCATGGCTCGTCCTCCCTCAATAGTAGCCTTACCTGCAAGTCTGTCAACCTGCTCATTTTCTTGGACACCCGCATGCCCCGGCATAAAAATGAAACTAATCTTTGCCAGCCGTGACCGCCTCGTAGACGCCAACCACTGTCTCCGGGCCTGTGAGGTTTTTTTGTGGGTTTATAGAGAATTACAGAAGTTCCAATGAGTGAAGTTCTATAAAGTATATCTCTCTATAAAAGATACAGGTTAGTAACAGCAAGTGTTGTCTAGAGGTATTGATATTTATTCTCGCATAACCCTTGTAGAGAAACCATTCAGAATTTTGGCTCATCGAGTACCCCCACTGTGAGAAATTAGACCTAAGTTAAGTTCTACACAGAATTATTTATTGATGATTTCTCTTCTAGGCCATATATATATAGAGAGATCTTGGCAGTTAGCCATAGTAACCAATGAAAGCATTTCTCTCATCTTCCAGCTGACTGTGCTCTGATCGCCAACCTCATGTTTGATCTCTTTCCTTATTTCAAGTGACACAAGACACTTGGACAAATGATCACATTGACAATTGTACCATTGTAGTGAACATAAACAACAACAACTGTATTTTACACTGGTTGAACAAGACATCAACATGAGAAGATCTTGACAACAGTTGGACAAACATTCACAAAGGAATGATCACACCAACAGATTAGACAAGTCATACATCATGGAAGATACTTGACAACAACCACACAGAACTTTCACAATCTCTGTAATCAACCACAACAGTAGAGTAACAGTCACCATGAAGATGCTTGACACCAGTTGGACAAGACAACCACAGGGACATATATCTCAAAACTGTTCTCTTACAACTAATCTTTTATTAATGTCTGATGAGGTCAAGTGAAGACTCAGGCCTCATATTCTGCCAACAATTTACATCTCAAATATAAGTTTATATGCAAATTATAGTGACATTATCTATGAAAACCCAAACACCTCACTCAATATCCCCACAGAAACATTAACCTACAACAAACCCTCCTCCATCACATCTCTACTACATCAAGATATCCTACACCACAACACTTTAATCATGCTATCACTTTTCCAACCGTCAAATGAGGAAAACACATGATAAACCTATAGCCGGGCACAAGTATAGGGAGACACTGCTATACTGATCCGTGTACCGTCTTCTAGCACCAATGAAGGTGTTGGGAATGTCTCAGGTTTCAGCTTTCCCCATAATGTTTTTCCAGTTCAGGCTATTCCCCACTTTGACTTGTTCGAAGCAAGTGACACACATGTCCTTCCGAAGGGTGAGTAGACTGTTCGCAAAGTTGATAATTTGGGATTAGTTTTACTTTTCAGTAGATGAAGATCTAAAAACTATTATGTCCCATCATTCTTCTCTGCCAGTCTATCTCCCACAAAAGGTTCTGATGTAACTAAATCACCACACTTAATTATCACTAATCCATGTTGAGAATTTGCTCTGTTTATTATACTTCCTCTCCATTAGCCTTTCAGCCAATATTAAGCTGGAATACTCCTCAAGATATGGTTTTGAGGAGAGGTATGGTAATCTCCAGGTACACATTGATGTCCACTCTTAGCCAGTAGTGACATGCTGAAGACCAGGTGATCTCTCCTCCCAAGGTTTCTTCTTGAATTTCTCTTGAAGATATAGCCTGGAACATTTACAAAGAATGTAGAGTATCCCTGTCTTAGGCCTTTAATCAAGACTTTTCTTCAGTGCCATCTGTATAGGCCAGAATTAGTGGATTCAGGCTGAACATTTGCAACCTGTTGTTCATGTGGTACTTTTTGAGTTTGACTTTTCAGCTGGAGTTGAAGACTAGAGCTCAGGACTTCCCTGGAGTTGTCCTGGTAATTGAAAGGCCTCCCCCATCTTCCTCATTCTCTGTTAATAAACAAAGGCGCAACATGTGTTTTACATCTGTTTAACATGGTCATAGTTATACAGTACTATCACAGATTCAGAGAGGAATGGGAGGGGAAAAGGAGTGTGATATTCGAACACCCGCCTCTCACTGATGATGAAGTGCAATTTTATTTGGGGGTTTGGGGTGATATCCTTTCTCCAGGTTCATTCCCAAAACCGTGAAGTCATAGGCACATACTCCTAATCAGAGGCAGCTTCACACAATTATCTTGTAAATTCTCACAATGAGTAGATCACAGGGACCGGTGTACCATGAGAACAGACAGTGTGATTAAGCACCAAGAAGTAGGCATTGTATGGCAGAAATCATGCACTAGAAATGCTTTCACATGTGGAGTACACATACACATCCCTGACAAATAGCATGAACCTTCCCATGTATTCAGCTGACTAGACACTGTAGGTTATGCCACATATTGCTCCTCATTGGAATGTAGCTCATATAAACCTAAACTATTGTTGCAAAGGACCAGTGCATAACGTCAAAGAGAAATTGCATCCCAGGCAACTCTTTATGAGTGCTTTTGACAATTTTCCTGATCGTAATAGTCACGAGACATAACATGGACTTTGTAATTTCTAAAGTGCAATGCAGTCCTGCAAACATGGATATAATAAGCGTCTTTACTTTTACAAATATGAGAAGTTAATTATATAATTATCATCTCATTCACTCAAACATTCTCAGCCATTATAAGGGAGAAATTACATGCAGTATATAGCATCACACATTCTGAAACAAAGCTGCCAAAGGTAACTCTCAAGAGCGATGTACAGTTTGGTTAAGAATGGTCATGATAGGCACTCAACGAATGTTCAGAGCGCACAAAGGTTTTTCAATATGCATTGAGCATAAGCATATGCAAATCATCAGATCAGACAGACAATAGACATGGTAAAAATGTTTCACTGTGGCAGACATGACAGGTTTTGAGCAGCAGTTTTAGAGTCACTGTACAACGAAGTTCTGTCTTCATTTCACATTTTCTTAAGAAAATACTCGGCCATTCGTCTCTCTCTCACTTCATCAGGTTTACACATAACATATTAAATGATTTAGGTACCTGAAGTGCAGATGACCACATCCTAAAGAATGCTTTTGAGCAAGTTTTACCACTGCATCTTGAACACGTTCTTACGGGATGGAATCAAGGCTTCGACTGGCGGGCTAATTATGTATTAAGGAGCGTTACCAGCCCAAGGGTTACCCAATGAAATGGAGTCCCCACCATTCATCTACCCTCTCTCGATCTAGAATCTACGATTCTATTTTTAGATAAGGTATCAAGACGGCTTACTGTGGTTAACTACTAAGTATTGAGAAATGTAAATGGACTGGGGATGCGAACGTCTGAAAACATTATGCTACAGGGCCCAACCCATCGCTATCTTCCTGAGCTTACTCATTGAGTCTCTAGGGAAACATGCCCGAAAGAAGATCTGTGTCTCGAGCCATGTAATTGCTTTACTTACTGCCATGACTTACATAGTCAGATTAGTTGTTGTCAAGGCATAATCACCAATATCTTACTTCACAATTCTCCCCCAGCTTGAACCGTAAAGATCCATAAACTTCTCACTCGTCGAACGACTGATCCAACTGTGTAAATGACAGCATCATCCTCTAAAGAATTTTTGAAGATTAAAGCCTGTACTTCCTCCCGCACATCAGCCGGCTTTTTAAATTTTGGTTTGCATTTTCTGTCTAGTTGGATGCAAACTGAAAAGGACGTACAGAACTCCGCTGGCACTTGTACGCACTCCTTGCCAGGTCCTAAGTCCTCAAGTGAACACACCTGTTGAAGAATGTCTTCGGTTCGACCCATCCATGACCATCATCTTTTTAACCTGCTGCCCTTTACCTTCTTAATTTCACTGTGCAGTGGATGTTGTGTTTTTGCATTGACTCTGAGATGTACCTATGCTCATCAGATCTGTATTCTGCCCCCCCCCCCCCCCACCCCCATGGTTGGAAAATCAAGAAGGTATCGCATCGCCCTACATCTCTAGGGTGTATAATACGCTTAGCTTCGTTATGTATCCTCTCCATCCTTTTCATCTGCTTATGGCTGAGAGTCAGGTTCGTCATCGCATACTCAAAAACAAAAACGACCAGGCTCTCGTATAGAAGACATAGATGGCGCTGCTCACAGTTGGCCGCCGCCACCACCCGCATCTCAGCAAACTCCGCTTGACCTTTATTATCACCTGGTCGATGTGCTCAGTATACACAATTTTTGCTGATGAGGGCTAGTCGCCGCAACGTCCTGTATGTGTCTTAATTCTGTTATGTAAAGCTGCACTACTTTGTGTCATTTTATATTGTTCAGTATAAACAAGGCTTCCATAAATGGTATCCCCAGGTATTTCATTGCCTGCGTTCTTTCTACAGTCTCTGAGCACAGATGTACAGTAGGTGTTGGAGTGTTGACAATATGTTTTTGAGTGAGTTCTGTTTGTAGTTTCACAGCAACCCGATCTCTATCCTTGCCCTGACGATACACTAACACATCGTTGGTATACGACAATGTCCTACCCGGTCCTGTGATCTGCTCACCTGTGATTCTCACAGTGTAGGCATTGAACAGCACCGGAGATAATGGTGATCGCTGTGGTAGGCCTGGATATATTGTTGTCGGGTCAGAAGTCCAACAGCCACATCTAAAAACTACTTTCCGTTGGAAGATGGTTGCAGTGTGTTTCTTCCAATACATCTAAGCGTCTGCAAGTAGGCGTTGTGAGCAAGCCACATGAACGAGAGAGAGAGAGAGAGAGATAGACAGAGAGAGAGAGCGAGAGAGAGAGAGGGAGAGAGAGAAAGAGAGAGAGAGAGGAAGAGAGAGAGAGAGGGGGAGAGAGAGAGGGAGAGAGAGAAAGAGAGAGAGAAAAAGAGAGAGAGGGAGAGAGAGAAAGAGAGAGAGAAGAGGGGGAGAGAGAGAGAGGGAGAGAGAGAGAGAAAGAGAGAGAAAGAGAGAGGGAGAGAGAGAGGGAGAGAGAGAGAAAGAGAGAGAGTAGTCACAGTCACAGCACCTGCCACAACATATCCTCTAGACATCACATTTAATAATAACACCCCATCAAGGGACATGGCAGACATGCGGGGCTCGTCACAACTGAATCCAACATAACACCAAGGAATCAACAACGGGTCATCATTACTACACAGGAAATTAATAGCTACCCGTTCCTGACTCACATATTGTGTTCTAATAATATCCCACCTGTCTGATGTCTGCAGTATAGCTGTACCGGACCCGATTTTGTGTATGCCTAAACTAAAGCATGAGTGTCTGAGATGTAGCTGTATGGTGATTTGTTATGCGAATGTTTCTGAATATATGTTTGTTTCTTGTAGTAGTATAAAGTCTGGTTTGTGTTTGTATATGAGTGTGATGATCGTTTGTAATTTTGTACGTATACCACTAGATCAATTCGCACAGCAAGTCGTTTTCCAAGATGGACACGTCTAGGCTAGCAAGTCTTCCAGTAACAAATGTTTATACAAGAGGATCATCTTGATCCTCGTTCTTGTCACTTGCAACGGTGTCCTCGAAGAGAATGTATTTTGTGTATAGTATGTCTTATTCGTCTTGTACTTGTCCTCTTGTTCTTCTTGTTCGTTTTCCTTTGTCTTGTGATCTTCTGTAATGTCTTTAGTACTTTCTTTCTTTTCCGGTATGGATTTAATTGGTGAAAGATCGTCTGTGACAGTGTCTAAACTGTCTAGTGACTGCATTAGTCTTCTGTCTGCCCGTTTTCTCTTCTTTAGATTGCTGACGGTTTGAAAACAGTCAGTCTGTAATTTTTGGATTGTTTTCTTGTGTGTTTCTTCCTTGATGTGTGTTGACTTGACTATTGAAAGTTGGTGTCAGTTCCGTTTTTTTATGTGGAAGAACTTCTCGCACGAGAGGGGAGTAATCTTCATGACTTTGTACACCAATTGTTGATGCTGGTGTTATCGGTGGTCGTCTGTTAGGACATTTATTTGCCCATTGGTTATTTCGACCACACGTAGGGCAGTTGGTCTTTCTCCCCGGCAGCGTAGTCAATTTTTTAATGCTGCATATCCCTTACAGGACATTGCAGTCAACACCAGCATTTTTCAGCTGCTGTTGATGTTCTAGGCAAGATTGTGATCAGTTGTTTGCCGTTGCTTTCTCAGCGACCGGCTCACATACCCCTTAAGTTACCAGCGCGGCACGAACCGCTACCGATTCTCGTACAGCTGCGTTACTCACGCGAATATACGGGAAAACGGGAGACCAGCGTAATCAATACGCTGTGATTATTGTTAGTAATCCCAGGTGTGTGGATCCGTAGGTAATGTGGCACTTCCTTTTCGGGTTCCACTTTTACTTTCCATCCCCGTTGTTCATCCTCAAGACCCCAGCCTTATCCTCCCCTGTAAAACTGCACCAGTTTTCTAACTCCTTCAGGAGTAATTATGACAGGCAACCAAAGTATGGTCAGCCTGTCTCTTCCTTTCTCTAGATGCTCTAGTGATATGTCTATCTCTAAGCTTGGTAAAGTGAACATTTTTCCATGTAACATTGTCTTACACGGCTTTCTGCCCTTCTGTTGACTGGTGAAAGTACCACCTAATGGGAACCTCGAACCTGTGCAGGTTGATGATTCCCCCAGAAGGCACACCTCCTGGACCAGTTAAGGCACTTACAACAAAAGCTGGTTTCAACCTCGCGGCAGCCCCAGGATCAGTAAAAGAGCAAACTACAGTACCAGGCTGGTGAAGTTGCTAAAATTGATAGTGATCCCTTGGAACGACAAGTGTAGTGGTATTTGAATTCATTTCAATAATTTGTTGGTAAAAATATAATAATAATAATTTGTTGTTTTCGGTAATAATAATTCCAAATAAAAACTCACAATATATTTTAGAATATCAACTCGAAATAAAAACGCACAGTATGTCTTTGAAAATTTAGTTGAAAAATAGTTATTAAATAGCGTAAATTGACACGTCAGAAA
>JACEFZ010016271.1:5000-12500 GCA_014155875.1 Cepaea nemoralis
GTGTAGTTTTGGATGCTGAACACCACTCTCCCACTAGTAGTAGTAGTAGTAGTAGTAGTAGTAGTAGTAGTAGTAGTAGTAGTAGTAGTAGTAGAATTACTATTTTATAGTCCTGAAGTCTGTGGTGATAGTGGTGGTTGATGATGAGGTCAATGTTGTTGTAGCAGTCATAAAGAGATGGTAACTCGAAAAGGCGGCGATGGAATTAAAGGAAAACACAATCAACATAGAAAATACATTTTCATCTGTACTCACCACTTAATAAATATATAATCCACACTTCTGTAACCGGGAATGAAATAGCACTGTTTATCACACCTCGTAAACCATGAAAACTCCGATGAATGATGTCAGCTACACAATTTAAAACACTGATGTTTTAGTACTATTAGAACAAATTTATCGTCTTCGCAAGATTTCGTTTTTAATACTCCAGAGTGAAATACATTTCAAACTTTTTACACTTGTGACAAATGCGAACTAAATTCCTCGATTTGCTGTATCCAACTGACCGACTGATTGTGTATGCAATCGTTTCTGTCTGTAGAAATGTCTCTACTTTGCAGATGGCTGGCTATCCCGGCTGCTATCACGTAGGGTAAGTGTTTGTCAAGGCAGCGGTTTTCCTTTGTTTACCGTCTCCAAGCTCCGCCTATAATTTCCTTATTAGTCAAATTGAAGGCCAAATTAGCGCCACAGCCAATGCACGAGGAAAGAGGAACATGAGGAGACAGTCGGTAACTATCTCTCCTCTTTGAAGTTAGCCGTCTCCGCGTGACCTTCTTACAGATTTGCACCTGTATCTGCCCTTTGAACCTCTGTCTGGATATTACATGACCGCTCCGATACGCCGCTCTTATCTTATCTCTTATCTTATCGCTGATCGTTATCTCGACCTGGTCCGGCTTGTTTGCGGACCTGCCCCAGCGCTGCCTGGTCATTTTCTGCTCATAAGTAAAGGACTCTATTAACACATCTTGAAGCACATTGGGTATATGGTGCTAAATCCATATATTATAGATGATTCGGTAATCGGTGGGTGATGTGGTTAGTAACACAACGGTCGCCTTTACTCTCTAAGACATCTCTTGGTACCCATGACGTCATGGAGGCCGAAGTCAAGTTCACAAACCCGCCCTTTTGCGAATCTATAATTGTAAGAAAGATGTGGTCTCAGTTTGCGCTTGTGTGATAAGAGCTTGGGTTAAAACTTCAGATGCGGTGACGATGGGGTCGCAGAATCATCCCCTGTACACCCGGGAAGACTACATCGGTCAACAAACGCCCGCTGAAGTCTTATGTGTCGCATAACCGGGCACAACGCAATTACGTCTGATAAAAAAAAAAAAAAACACTTCGGATTAACGCAGCAGAAGAAGAAGATCCCCTATACCGGTCAGCCGAACTTTAACGTTGAATTCTCGTTCAGATAACAGTGGCAAACTGCTGAACATAACATTGTTCTTCCAATCTGACGTGGACACGGCGTTAGGTTCGTACCGGAATACGGTCAGCGTTGCCAGTAGTGGGTTGTGCGCAATCTTTTAAGCTCACATCCCGAAACAACCAAATAAATCGAACATAACATTGTCTACAACATCAGCCTGGGGTTTGGATTGAATACAATGTCCTGCAAAGAATATGCAACAATTTTACTAGAAAGAGACAAACCGCGTTCTTTGGTCACGTGACGAGAATATGGGTGTGGGCAAACGTCGTGGCACTGAGAGAGATCTATGGCAGAAGGGCATGCGGGGAGAAGAATGCTGGGTGAACTGAGACGGTGGTGTGGAGGATCGTCATCGATAGAGTTGATCCTGAGCGCCAGGGGCCGAGATCTGTAGAGATGCCTCATCGCCTACGCCAGTGGGATATGTGCCGTGGTGTTGGCGACTCGTTTAGTCTGCGACACAGGTGAAAGACGTAGATGGTTTCGCTTGAATAGTAATGTATCGACAATCTTGTTTCCGCATCTCTGGTTCATCATGACCACCACCACCACCATCATCATCATCATCATCATCATCATCATCATCATCATCATCATCATCATCATCATCATATCCACTATCATCATCATCATTATCATTATCATCATCATCATCATCATCATCATCATCATCATCATCATCATCATCATCATATCCACTATCATCATCATCATCATCATCATCATCATCATCATCATCGTCGTCGTCGTCAACACCATTATCATCATCATCATCATCATCATCATCATCATCATCATCATCATCATCATCACTGTCATCATCATCATCATCATCATCACTGTCATCATCATCATCATCATCATAATCATCATTATCATCATCATCGTCAACACCATCATCATCATCATCATCATCATCAACACCATCATCATCAATATCATCATCATCATCATCACTACCGTCGTCATATTCATCATAACAATAATTTCCGGTTTCCAGATGCCGAGGTAGCGGGGTAAACCTACACCGTTCAGTTAGGCTTAAATGTTCACTTCTCGTCCTTCACTTTGAGACGTACAAGTACCGCAGAAGTCGGAGTGGGGTCGTCTGATGGCCAGGGAAGCTGGTGACAGAAAAAGCCAGTCCACACGCTAAAACCAGTTCAGTGCACTCGAAGTAGTAGAACAATTATAGACTACGCTTGGGTTCAAAGTGAGCGAATATACACCCCCCCCCCCCCCACACACACACACACACACACACAATCATCATCATCATAACCATCATCATACTGTGCCCTGTCAACTGGCGTTGGTGTTCATGTCCCTCCACAGACCTCTGTCCTTGGTGTTCCCTGTCAACTCTGATGATCATATTCCTCCATGCAACCGTCTCCGTCTCTCTCCATCCTGCGTCACTCCTCTCTGGTCTGCCGCTGCCCCCCCCCCCCCCATCTTTCCAGTTTTCACAAAGCTTTCCGATGCCTCTTTTGTGTCTTTTTGGCGAAGGGTTAAGGACGCAGTTCGTAATCCCGCATACCGCGTTCGAAACACAGCTGTGGTTGGTTTTCTTTTTAATGAAATGCTATGAGTGCCGGTCGTTCAGAAAGCAATGGCAAACTACTGAACGTAAACTTGTCCAGAAATCATGAACAGCCAAAATATGCTGGGGTTGACTGCTACATCCGTAAAGGATATGTAACTAACCTTTTTTTTTTACTCATTACATGGACTAAAGAATTCATCACCAGTTCAGAAAAATATATATTGCAGAAAAAGAAAGAAGAAAAGATGTTTAAAAGATGGAATCATCAATTAAAAATCGAATAAGTAAATAAATAAACAGCTATTCAACTTCCTATTTAAGTGCCTGAGAAATGAAGTTTCTTGTTTGTATGCTGACGCAGTCTCTAGCCACATCGCCCATTTTATTATATTTAATTATATTCAAGTAGAGCTGACCCATTTTACTTCTCGTTTTCCATATTTTATTGTTGTTTTTGTTTTGTTTGCGCTCACTCGCCTTAAACTTAATCGTAGTCTATACACGTTACATCTAGTAGCGTTAGACTGCATTTTGCGTGTTAATTATTTGTCCATATTACCAGTATACCTCACAATCAGGCGAACCCACTCTACTTCAGAGGTACTTGTAATTTACATCTCCAAGTCAAGGACGAGAAGTCAACAGCAACCCCCTATCTCAGCACCAGCATACCGGATGTTTAGGCGCTCTTATCCTTTCGGCCATGCTGACCGCAATTTTACCATTTAATTCCAGATACGAGGATTTAGAATTTGCTGTTATATTATACCACGTATATTCAGCAAACAATAAACGATTACCGAAATGCATCGAGGCCATAACAATTAGGGAAAGTCGGGACCTAGTCAGATGTAACCGAGCTACCTCTCGCCAAAAAAAAGAGGCATCGGAAAGCATTGTGAAAACTGGAAAGATTGGGGGGGTGGGGTGGGGGGGGGGGGCGCAGAGGCAGACCAGAGAGGAGTGACGCTGAATGGAGAGAGACGGTGGCATGGAGGAATATCAGCAACAAAGCTGTTAAGGAACAACAAGCCGTCTCCGTGGCCAAAGGCTTGCGAACGCGGTCCGTGAGCCGCTTATCAGGCGTTCGAAACCCAGCTGCGACCGATTTGCGCCGCAGACCATGTCGCGTTGTGTTATAAACGTGTTGGTATGGGAGCCGGTCGTTCAGAAAGCAATGGCATGTACGTAGAATCTTGCCTAGCACATCAACAGCAGCTGAAAAATGCTGGTGTTGACTGCAACGTCCTGTAAGGGCTATGCAACATTTAAAAAAAAAAAAAACCAAGCAACCATATGACAGTAAACGACACTACCTGCTTTCTGTTAGCGCCGAATGTTGAGCGGTGCTCATCAAACCCGACATTCTGCATTATGCGGAAGAGTGCATTTAGGAGTGTACAAGACTTACCCAAGTGCGAGAAAATACAACCTAAAGACTAAAGGTTATGGCAGGGCACACCAGCCTTGATCTGTAACTTGTCTAGGATTGAAGCTCAGACAGGCGGGCAGTTAGAGCGTTGCCTTGCTAATCCGGCAGCTTCTTCTTCCAGACATATTGGTGTTACCTTTCCTCTGGAGTAAACTAGGCAGGCTGAGATAGGGTTCATGTGCATGGGCAACACATGGTCTCTAAATTCAGCGCAGGCTTTGTGCTATGGAGAGGTATAACAACATTCTACAAACTATCGTCTGTCAAGACGGCGAGGTGCCAGACAGTCATAACAATTAGGCAGCTACAACCGGAATTATGCAGACAGAACGATTTCACAGTGACTTTGTGATTACCGTGGGGATAACATTGTTTCACATTCAAACAGAATCGGAGGCTTTGTGGTAATCATTTCAGCTCTAATATCACTTATCTATTCACTTCATATAATATATCACTCTGCAGTACGTACCTAACGCAACGCAGCGAAATATGCCCGGAAATAAATCGCGCAACATATTGTTTGTGGCTTCTGTAGTTATATCCCGAAAGGATCAGAGCATTTTAACTCTTACTTCTGGTACTCTGATGATGAGGTAGAGGGGATAAATTCCTGCACGCGTCAGTTTTGACTTATCATACAGAAAGCAACGACACACTCCATCCATCCATCATGTGCCATTCTGATAAGCGTGGGCGGTCATGATTCGCCATATCACTCGATCACCAGAGTCGTAAATCAGCTCAGGGTTCTTATCTCGACCAATCACTTGGCCAAGCCATCCCGGTATTTACTTTTCTGTTTTCCCCTTGTTCTCTTCCCCTCGATCTTGCCAGTTGTTACCAAGATCTCCAATTTAATTCTTCTCATAACATGCCCAACACATTTTGACTGTCTGCGTCTAATGTCTCTAATCAGTTTACGATCTTCATTTGTTTCTTGTAGTACTTGGTCATTGGTTTTTCTGTCTGTCCATGGTATTCTTTGCATTTTCCTCAGAAACCATATTTCACAGCCATCAGGTGTATTTCAGGTTGTTTGCTCATTGTTCACACGTCACATCCATACGAAAGTACAGGTTCTATGTAGCAAGTGAAAACTCTTTTTCTCGTTGCAAATGACATCTTTTTATTGGTTAGTATGTTTTTCATTTTGCACTCTCATCAGATGTTATGACTGTATAATTGTATCGATTTACTTGTTTAAGACTATTCCCATGTACTTGTATATTAACATTGTCGTATTTCGTTCTTCCCAGTGACGACCATAATCTGTGTCTTCTTGCAATTTAATTCACACCCTAGTTGTTCACTGTGTGCAACAACCGCATCTACTAAATGTTGCAGATCCTGCTCACTGTCTGCAATCAATACTGTATCATCTACATATCTAATATTATTGATGCTTTGTCCCCCAATGATGATCCCTTTCATATCACATAACGACAAACTTCTTATTTCTTTTTTGTTTCCTTCTTCTGCATATCCTATATACAAGACATCGCTGTCAACATCAGCATTTTACTGCTGTTGTTGATGTCTTGATAAGTTTACGTTCACTAATTTGCAATTTCTTTCGGAACGACCGGCTCCCATACTAAAACCCAACGAGACGCGATGTGCTACCAAATCGGTCGCAGCTGTGTTTCGAACTCGGGTAAGCGGTCTTACGAATCGCGTCCGCAAAACCTTAGCCACGGAGACCGGCAACGACAAACTACTAAACGTAAAATTGCCTAGAAAGTCAGCCTGTAGTTGAGGTTGATAGCCACGTCCTGCAAAGGACAAGCAATTTAGAGGGGAAGACATTATATTTGGTGTCCGCTCGCTTTGAACTCAAGCGTAGTCCATACACGCTACTTCTTCTAGTGCAATGGACTGATTTTTTTTTTTTTTGCGGGTGGATTAGCGTTCCCTGATTGCTGTGTCCCCCGCCATCAGGCGAACCCACTGCAACTTCTGAGGTTCTAGTAATTTACGCCCCCAAGTCAAGGATGAGAATTCAGCATGTTAGTCCAACTACCCGGCTCCATGGTGAAGGGCTGACGAGCGCAGTTCGTAATCCCGTGTTCGAAACACAGCTGCGGGCGATTTGGCAGCAGACAGTCTTGCATTGTTGTTTTAAATTTAAATAAAATGGTATGAGTGCCGGTCGTTCAGAAAGCAATGGCAAACTAATGAACGTAAACTTGCCAAGAGATCACAAACAGCAAAAAAAATAAAAAAATGCTGGGGTTGACTGCGACGTCATTAAAGGATATGCAACTAACTTTTAACTACCCTGTGTAGAGGTTGAACCTATTACCTCGGCATCACCGCACCGGGTGTTTAAGAGTGAACTCTCTTATCTATTCGGCCGTGCTCACCACCAAGGGAAAACATCTTTTAGAAAAATATTTCACGTCTGTCTCTACGCCAGTACGCTCCACCGGACACCTGACAGTTATCTCCTCGCGCCATCAGATAAGGCCGCTCAGTGCACACCTGGGTTTTGTTGGCCAGGGCGAGATAACTCCCTTTGATGTGCTTACATGCGCCGATAAGAACGGCGGCCCGTCTCAAAGGGGCGACAACTCACATGTCTCCGGTGACTAGCCGGGGTTATCTGTTGTGTCCGGCATTGATTCTCAGCTAACTCTTGGCGCGGTGGTCAGTATATCTGTTGCTAATGTACTGCTACTGCTGCTGCTGATGTTGCTATTTCTACTACTACTACTATTACTACTACTACTACTACTACTACAGCTGCTGCTGCTGCTACTACTACTACTACTACTACTACTACTACTACTACTACTACTACTACTACTACTATTACTACTACTACTACTACTACTACAGCTGCTGCTGCTGCTACTACTACTACTACTACTACTACTACTACTACTACTACTACTACTACTACTACTACTATTACTACTACTACTACTACTACTACTACTACTACTACTACTACTACTACTACAGCTGCTGCTGCTGCTACTACTACTACTACTACTACTACTACTACTACTACTACTACTACTACAGCTGCTGCTGCTGCTACTACTACTATTACTACTACTACTACTA
>JACEFZ010016271.1:15000-27500 GCA_014155875.1 Cepaea nemoralis
CGAAGACCTCCACTTGCAGTGTGTACCACATCCCCCATACAGCCCGTGCAACGGTTGAAACCATCGAAGACCTCCACTTGCAGTGTGTACCACATCCCCCATACAGCCCATGCAACGGTTGAAACCATCGAAGACCTCCACTTGCAGTGTGTACCACATCCCCCATACAGCCCATGCAACGGTTGAAACCATCGAAGACCTCCTACTTGCAGTGTGTACCACATCCCCCATACAGCCCATGCAACGGTTGAAACCATCGAAGACCTCCTACTTGCAGTGTGTACCACATCCCCCATACAGCCCATGCAACGGTTGAAACCATCGAAGACCTCCACTTGCAGTGTGTACCACATCCCCCATACAGCCCATGCAACGGTTGAAACCATCGAAGACCTCCACTTGCAGTGTGTACCACATCCCCCATACAGCCCATGCAACGGTTGAAACCATCGAAGACCTCTACTTGCAGTGTGTACCACATCCCCCATACAGCCCATGCAACGGTTGAAACCATCGAAGACCTCCACTTGCAGTGTGTACCACATCCCCCATACAGCCCATGCAACGGTTGAAACCATCGAAGACCTCCACTTGCAGTGTGTACCACATCCCCCATACAGCCCATGCAACGGTTGAAACCATCGAAGACCTCCACTTGCAGTGTGTACCACATCCCCATACAGCCCATGCAACGGTTGAAACCATCGAAGACCTCCACTTGCAGTGTGTACCACATCCCCCATACAGCCCATGCAACGGTTGAAACCATCGAAGACCTCCACTTGCAGTGTGTACCACATCCCCCATACAGCCCATGCAACGGTTGAAACCATCGAAGACCTCCACTTGCAGTGTGTACTACATCCCCCATACTGCCCATGCAACAGTTGAAACCATCGAAGACCTCCACTTTCAGTGTGTACTACATCCTCCGTACTCGCCAGACCTAGCCCCAAGTGATTTACTTTTGTCAGAATATATTCACAAAATCAAAACCATTTAAAGTTCTCATTAAAGCAACCCCCCCCCCCCCCCCGCCTTCCCCCAGGTACACACACATATACACACTACGCCCGCTCGCCAACCCGCACGCACGCACGCACGCGCACACACACACACACACACACACACACACACACACACACACACACACACACACACGCAAATGCAGTTATATACATAAACTCTGAAGCCCACACACATAAATAATATATAAACTTGTGCGCGAGCTCACACACACTAACGCAAGCACACACACACACACACACACACACACCCACACACACCACACACACACACACACACACATAGATATGTCTGTCTCTGACTTTTTATTAGTGAGTGTTTAGTCATTTCGCAACAGGCTACCGTTGCTATAACGATTCTTGTTCTAATCTCTTCAAAGAAAACCCACACCCTCTCCCCCCTCCCCCCATTAGATGTTATACTTGTTCCGTAACAATTGTGCCCATTCACTTGTCTAAGAATATTCCCATTTACCATTAACGTACATTGTGTTATTTCTTTCTTCTTAGAGACGACCATAACTACTGCTGACTGACTTCTGTTCAGCTTGTTTCAGCTTGATCACTTCTGATTTATTCCACATATGTTACTATCGAACGTTTGTGTCTTCAGTTTGTCACCTAGATTGGAAACTGTATGCACTGCCACTTTTAAGTTATATAGCAACTTAGGTCTCTTTGTACTTTACTCATTGTAAACTATGTTTGTGTCATAAATTCACATTTAATAATACCATAACCATACACATGCATATATACAGCTTCAACGTCGACTTAATTAACTTCTTATATGTAGTAGGCTCGTCATGCGTCGAAGTACACTTGTTCCTGCAGCAAGCGCTGTCGCCATATGGAGGTGACAGGTTCGAATCCCGGTCGGTAACTATAGCTTTCAATTTTTATGTTGTCTAGTGCGTCCTTTGCTGCTCCGTGGCGAAGGTGTTACATACGCAGTTCGTAATCTGCATACCGCGTTCGAAACACAGCTGCTTTGGTTTTTTATGATATGGTATTGGTGCCGGTCGTTCAAAAAGCAATGGCAAACTACTGAATGTAAACTTGCCCTGGATACAGGAACAGTCACAAATGCTGGGGTTGATTGCTACGTCCGTAAAGGATATGCAACTAACTTTAAGTGCGCCCTCTATTCTCTAATTCTTACCCCTACTAACATGAGCGCCTAACAATACGTGCGTATTTATTTATGAATTGACTTGATCTGTGAGCTGAACTTGTCTCACAGAACTGTGCCGCTGGACTGGTGTGCTGTTGATAGTCTGTAGTGATGACGTAGTGCTCAGAACCGTTGGGTTTCTCTACTTGATGAGTTGAGTGAACAAACACCTTGCAAGTATCTTTATCATCATCATGTGCAGAGGTCAGTATGGCTGAATGGTTACGAGCTGTCTTAAACATCCGGTGAACTGCTTCTGAGATAGAGGGTTCAAGCCCTACACCGGTCAGTTGGACTAAAATGTTGACTTCTCGTCCTTAACTTGTGTACGTAAATTACAAGTACCTCAGAAGTCGGAATGGTTTCGTCTGATAGCGAGGGACACTGGTAATAAGGAAAGCTAATCCACATGCAAAAGCAAAATTCAGCCCAGTGCTACTAAAAGTAGCGTGTATGGACTACGCTCCAGTTTAAAGCGAGCGAGCGTAAAAAATATCATCATGTGCCACGCTGGTAAGCTTGGGGGGGGGGGGATCATGTTTCGCTATCTCACACGATCACCAGAGTCGTGGATCAGCTCTGTGTTTTTGTCTCCACCATGCCATGCGGCCACGCCATCCAAATATTTAACTCTCTGCTTTCCTCTTGTTCTTGTCCAGTTATCACCAAGTTCTGCAGTTTATTCCTTCCCATAACAGGCTGAAATAATTTTGACCGTCTCTATTTTTGTTTCTAATCAATTTACGGTGTTAATTTGCTTCTTGTAGGAGTTGCTCATTGGTTTTTCTGCCTGTCCATGATATTCTTTATATTTTCCCCAGAAACCACTTTTCACTGTCATGAGATATTTTTGCAGCTTGTCTGCTCATTGTCCACAATTCATTGTAAATAGAGCACAGTTCTTAAACAGTTCACAAAATCTCCGCCTGGTACTGCTAGCTCACAACACAATGTAGGATTATCTGGTTCTTGCACAGCTTGGCTCTAACAGAAGGAATGTTTGCTGCCTTAACTTCCTCAAGTTTTTGTAATTAACTATGTTGTTTTGTGTGAAGCACATTGCATTTGCGGTGTGTAGTAGACAACTTTTGACTAAGGAGAAACATTCAGAAGCCTAAATTTTCTGTGTGTGGTAGACAACTTGTGACTTAGGAGACACTTTCAGAAGCCTAAATTTGCCGTGTGTGGTAGACAATTTGTGACGTAGAAGACACTTTCAGAAGCCTAAATTTGCTGTCTGTGGGTAGACAACTTGTGACTTGGGAAACCTTTCAGAAGCCTAAATTTTATGTGTGTGGTAAACAACGTGTGAATTAGTATAAACTTTCAGAAGCCTAAACTTGCCATGTGTGGGTAGACAACTTGTGACTTAGTATAACTTTCACAAGCCTAAACTTGCCATGTGTGGTAGAGAACTTGTGACTTAACAGAAACTTTCAGAAACCTATATTCAAGTTATGCATACAGTGTTCTGTATCCAGGACTATGTAAAGAATAGTGTTCAAACAAGTTCGACGTTCCAACCAGAGGGATGAGTTCAGGTAAGTATTCTTTGTTTTCGTTGTCATACTAAACTAGGTTAACGTCGCTGCCGGGGAAAAATTTCGAGTTAAAAATCTACCCAAACTATTTCAGGATCCGCGTCGGTGCTACGGAGCTAATGCACTGAGCACACACTTCTCCGGACTCAGGCTTAAGTTAGGAGTAGAACATAGCACTTATAGGTTACACCCGTGTGCCGTGATGTTGATCTGTCGACTAAACTAAACTAAACTAAACTAAACACTATAATAGCCAGACACGAGCGGCAAATCGGGAGAACGAGGGGTCTCGTCAACCAACACATAACTAGCACTATCAGCCGCCGGGCGCTGATGCATATATGGGGGAGGGGGGTGTCTGAGCACCCATGGACTTGTCCGGAGTACAAGGATGATACCAGAACAAATAACTTTACAAGTTTGTGGTCGAAGAGTACGACTGCACTGCACCAATGTCAACATCTTGTATCACACACAGGCACTCTCGCTTCTTCATCCGCACCCAAAGAAACATCAGTTGTGTAGATGGTACATTCCTTATTTATTTCAGGCGAACCTGATATAGTTACAGAGTATACACAGGCGGTGGCTGCCTTAATAAATGTACAAATACCGCCTTAGATACGATTATCACACACAGTCAATTACTCAAACTCTACACTCGCTATCTTCAACTAGCGCTCTCGCAAACTAGGCATCTGCACCCGGAAATACACGTGTCCTCCTCTGAAAACTGTCTGGTCCCGTCTGACGTTTCCCAACCGGTTGGCTGGCCTTGTCGCCCTAGACCCCGTGCTGTCTGTAAAACCCCGTGCTGTCCGTAAAACCCCGTGCTGTCCGTAAAACCCCGTGCTATCCGTAAAACCCCGTGCTGTCCTACCAGTCTCGTAGTACAGCAGTCCGTCCGTGCTAAGCTGGGTTGTACTAACGTCTAGTCCGTTCAGGGTGGTATCCCGTGAACTGGCGTCCCCTCCTATCCTCCGGTTTGGTCCTGCCGGTGTCCTGTCTGTGTCCCCACCTAAGTCCTGTCTCCTGTTTATCTACTGTCCTGTAGATGTCCTGTCTTATGACCATTCTATGTCCTGACTTGTGTTCTGTCTCTACTCTATCTGCTATACTGTAGATGTCCTTATCTATGTCCTATATGTCATTATCTCTGTTCTGTCCCTTGTCCTCTCTATGTCCTGTATGTGCGTCCTCAACACTCTGACAACCAAGTTTTCAGTAGACGACTGCAATCGCTGGCCACTCAAAGATCAGTTCGTTGTTGTTGTTTGTTCCTGTGCTGTTTCTGTGTCTGTTGTCCCTGTATGTAGTTCCGAAAATCATGCGGAGCGGCAGCAAATATGTCTCTCTGGTGTTCTTCTTGTGCTCGTCATGAGGTGCCAAATCTGCATCCCCTCCGGTTGTACGGTTTATGAGATAGTGCATAGAGTGTCACTATACAAGCGTCGCTCAAAATCACTGTATAAGAGTCATCCCCAATCACTGTACAACAGTCATCCACAATCATTGTACAACAGTCATCCACAATCATTTACAAGAGTCATCCGCAATCTGTGGACACACATTAAATCAACATCTATGAGTGACCCGTGGTTGGCCACAGTTATCACAAAAGTGGACGCCACAAGTTTTGATGTTTCAATCTTTATTTACGTGATAGTAAATTCGGTAGCACTCTGTTGATGCAATACAACAGTTACAATCAACTTGCAATCTGTGACACATTTAAATATCAGCGTCAGATCTGTGATCTTACAGCCACTAATAAATAATTGGGTACGTTCTACACTGGTCTTGGCGCCTATCTTCAGTCTCACTTCCTCCAGTGCTCACTTTTGCTTACTACTTTAACTCACATGCCAGATCACAGGCTCCCTAAACGGCTTTTTTACTGCGAGCTGCGTTATGGCGAACGCTCCCAAGGCGGCCAGAGGAAGCGCTTTAAAGACACTTTAAAGATCTCACTGAAAGCTTTTGGAATTCATCTTGACACTTGGGAGACTGCTGCCAAGGACCGAAATTCGTGACGTACATCATTACACAAGAGTGCTGTCATTGTGAAGCAATCAGGACTGCGAGAGCTGTGAAGAAACGGCTGGACAGAAAAACCACTGCAGGAGATCCTCCTCCTGGAATGTCAATCATTCTTTGCCCACATTGTCAAAGAACTTCGAGCCAAAATAGGTCTTATCAGTCATCTTAGAACTCATGGCTTCATACTTTTAACACAACTGGATGAAATGAATGGTCATTATCAATCTTGATGGACAAACAACACATCCCTTAGTCTTTACTCTTCTCTTCAACAACCCGCGCCCTTCCCCCCTCGTGTCTTAAATAACCTTGCGATGGAATGAGGTGTATGCAGGTCGCTTCTTCAGGCTTGTTTCAGACTCGAAATGCGCTTCTGGAATCTGCCATTTTTATAACGAGATCGACAGGAGGATGTGCGGGACTCCTAGCTGAGGATCGAAGCTCTGACAGGCGGACAGTTAGAGCATTGCTTTGCTGATCCGACAGCTTGTGCAGCCTGGTTTGTTCCAGGCGTACTGGTGTGCCCATTCTTCTGGAGTAAACTAGACAGGCCTAGAGAGGGATCATGCTGCATGGGCAACACATGGCCTCTACAATTCAACCCAGGCTTTGTAATATGGAGAGGGTATTATAGTTTTTTTGAAAGACAATAATTATCGTCTGTCTATACGGAAAGGTGCCAGCGCGTGCGCGCGAGCACACACACGCACGCACGCACACATGCACGCACACCCACACCCACACACCCCACTCACCCACACACTTACGTTACAATTCTACAAATTTGTAGATGTGAGTATGTGAGCGCGCGCGCGAGAGTGTGAATGGATGTGCGTTGGTATGATGGTGATGGTGAAATGATAATGATCTGTGCGTGTGTATGCCTGTCCGTGTGTGAGTATTTTGGGTTTGTAGTTGTGGGTATGCCTAGCAGCATTCACTCACACAACTAGAAAATACACAAACATCCCCCCTCACACACACACACATACACACACACACGCACGCGCGCGCGTGCGCGCGCTTACACCAATGAACATTAGTATACGCACACAAATATACAAGCATCAAGCAACACACACACTGAAAAATATGTGTGTGTGCTTGCATGCGTGAATTAACGTGTATGTGTGTGTGTGTGTGAGTGTGTGTGTGAGAGAGAGTGTGTGTGTGTGTGTGTGTGCGTGCGCGCGTGTGTAATTTAACATATGGGGAGGGAACATATTATTACTAGGCACATTTACCTTAAGGCCAAAACTTCCCACGGATCGTGAACATAAGAAGCGGGTAGCCCGTGTTTGTTTGCTAGCTCGGCCATCTCGTAAATCTGTGTGCAGACGGACTGTGACGGGGTTATCTCCCTTTGACGTGATTGCACAAGTGGATTATCTCCCTCAATCTATCTGAGATAGAGATAAACAGAGGTCACGTTTGTTCGGCCTAATTGTGATTGTTTTGGTGTTCGGTGGTGTAAACATCATATGGGCCTTGGCGTAGGATTTACTGACGCAGTTCGTAATCCCACATAAAGCGTTCGAAATACAGCTGCGGGAGATTTAGCAGAAGACTACCTTGCGTGTTTTTTGAAAAACGAAATAGTATGGCTGCCGGTCATTCATAAATCAATGGCAAACTACTGAACGTAAACTTGCCAAGAGATCGCAAAACAGCTTTAAAAACAAACAACTATATTTTGCGCGACGGACGAACTAGAGATACACTCCAATGCGGAGCATGCACGATAGGAGATTTCCGATCGCCAGAAGCGGGCCTCCTTCTTTGAATGTTAAGGCTCTGATACCTTTTTGACACTACGGGGCGGAAAAGGCAAGGTTGGGGACGGGGGGGGGGGGAGGAGTATGTGTGTGCCTCCTGGTCATGACTCTTGGATATGGTCTCCTGTGGTGAGTTGGCATCATGACTTCAAGCTAACTTTATGTCTTGCAGACTTGTCTTACATTCTGTCCTATGCTTCATAGAAATATCAATTGTAGGTGGGAAATGTTACTGTCTGTCTTATATTTTACAGACGTATTCATAGTTTTTGACATTTTACACCCTGTCTTATGTTTCACATAAATATAAATTGTTCGGGACATTTTACATTCTGTCATATGTCACATAAATATAAATTGTTCGGGACATTTTACATTCTGTCATATGTCACATAAATATAAATTGGTGGGGAATTTTTACAAACATACATATTTAATTAAAAAACAACACCTTGGCTGGTTATAAACTCAAACGTAGTCCACACACATGCTACTACTATTATAACTTCTCTTGCACTGGACCGCTTTGTACGCGTGGATTAGCTTCCCTAGTTACCAGCGTCTCTCGCTATCAGGTCAACCCACCCTGACTGACTTCAGAGATACTTGTAAAACCAGTCCCGTGGCAGAAGCCTGCTGTGTGTAGTCGAAGTATTACGACTATTGCTTGTTTTAGCTGTGAGTGTCCGGACGGATATATAGTTTATGACTATTGTATGTTGTAGTTCTGAGTGCCGGACGGATAAATAGTCAGTCTTTTCTTCCTATAGCGAACGACGAGAGCAGACGTCGAACCCTATTCAGGTCGTGTTCGTGCAGTCTCCGGCGTAAAGTTCTAATCTTTACACAAACGTATCGGCTGCTTCCCAGAAATATTAGTTTTCTGGGAAGGTTTACATTCAGTCTTATGGGAAGTTTACATTCAGTCTTATGGGAAGTTTACATTCAGTTGTATGGGAAGTTTACATTCAGTCTTATGAGAAGTTTACATTCAGTCTTATGGGAAGTTTACATTCAGTCTTATAGGAAGTTTACATTCAGTCTTATGGGAAGTTTACATTCAGTCTTATGGGAAGTTTACATTCAGTCTTATGGGAAGTGAAAGTATTTTCTGATATCCGTTTACGGCTGAGTCGAGGTGATAACCCAGGTAAACATCCATGGAACCCCCCCCCCCCCCCCCCCCCCCCCAGGACCGACAGGCGAGCATTGCTCTGATACGGGGTTCAAAGTTTAGCTTACATAGATGTCCCACCTCTCAGACAGTCGGGCACCCTTGATGACCATTCAACCCATCTACATAAATGTCCCACATCTAGGACACACATGATCGTCACTCAACACACTACATAAATGCCCCTCCTCTTGGACACCCATTATGACCATTCAACCCATCTACATAAATGTCCCACATCTAGGACACACATGATGACCACTCAACCCATCTCCATAGATGTCCTACCTCTTGGACACCCATGATGACCGCTCAATCCATTTACATAAATGTCTCATCTCTCGGAAACCCATAATGACCACTCAACCCATCTACATAGATGTTCCATATCTCGGACAACCACGTAGCCACTTAATCCATCTACATAGATGTCCCACCACTCGGACACCCATGTGGTCACTTAATCCATCTACATAAATGTCCCACCACTTGGACACCCACGTAGTCACTTAATCCATCTACATAAATGTCCCACCACTCGGACACCCATGTGGTCACTTAATCGATGTACATAAATGTCCCACCACTCGGACACCCATGTGGTCACTTAATCGATGTACATAAATGTCCCACCACTCGGACACCCATGTGGTCACTTAATCGATGTACATAAATGTCCCACCACTCGGACACCCATGTGGTCACTTAATCGATGTACATAAATGTCCCACCACTCGGACACCCATGTGGTCACTTAATCGATGTACATAAATGTCCCACCACTCGGACACCCATGTCGTCACTTAATCGATGTACATAAATGTCCCACCACTCGGACACCCATGTGGTCACTTAATCGATGTACATAAATGTCCCACCACTCGGACACCCATGTGGTCACTTAATCGATGTACATAAATGTCCCACCACTCGGACACCCATGTGGTCACTTAATCGATGTACATAAATGTCCCACCACTCGGACACCCATGTGGTCACTTAATCGATGTACATAAATGTCCCACCACTCGGACACCCATGTGGTCACTTAATCGATGTACATAAATGTCCCACCACTCGGACACCCATGTGGTCACTTAATCGATGTACATAAACGTCCCACCACTCGGACAAACAAGGATTACAAATACCTCGAGTGAACTATAGTAATTCACGCCGTATGGCAGTAAGGACACCAAAATGCGTATTCTTCTTCTTCTTCTTCTTCTTCTTCTTCTTCTTCTTCTTCTTCTTCTTCTTCTTCTTCTTCTTCTTCTTCTTCTTCTTCTTCTTCTTCTTCTTCAGCGTTCCGAGCCATTGAGGTTCTTTGCTGCAGATACAATCCGTCTCCATTCGTCTCTCTGGTTGACCTTTTCTTGCCAGTCGTTGATTCCAAGTGCTTGTAATATTAATTTACTATTACTATACTATTATGCCATTAGTAGGAAGTCTCCGTGTCGAAGTGGTCAAGCCATCTGCCTAACATTCCAAAGGTTGTGGGTTCCATTCCGGGCTACGTCTTTTGTTTCACGAGTGCAGTTCTCTCGTAGACTCCTGGGGGTCGTCGCTGGAGCTACGGAGTTCGTGCTTTGTGCTGCTCATTCGACAGGTCGTTCTGCTGAAAGAGATTGAGCCATATGGGATAAAACCAGGTGCAATGAAGTCGATCCTCTTGACTTTTAAGACTTTCTTTTTCAGTTATGCTATTAGTCGACGCCGCGGCGTTTGGACAGTGAACGTGTTTGATAATTCCCCGACATACCATGTAGCGGGTTAGAAAGTTGCTACCGACAATTTGGAGGCATACCACTTTGCGTTGATTTAAATGGTATGAGGTGTCGGTCGTTCAGAAAATTATTGAAAAAATACTGAAAGTAAAAATTTTCTGGTAAATCACAAACAGCCACAGAATGCTGGGGTTGATTGAACGTCCAGTAAAGGATGTAAACTTTCATTATATGTACTATTTAAAAATGTAATAGTATTACAAGAAGTGAACACAGAAAAGTACTGATATTTCATGAAAATTGAACTCTATAATGAACACAAACATCACTCTTTGATCATGTGTTGAGACGAGTGCCATTGAGGGATATGATGCTGATGTGACTGATGTGTTTGTGTGTGTGTGTGTGTGTATGTGTGTGTGGTTTCCCCCCACCCCCTTGTTTGGTGGTGTGTGTATGTATGTCTGCTTGGCCTCTGTATGTGTATGTGTGTGTGTGTGTGTGTGTGTGTGTGTGTGTAAACATGATGCGTGTGTATGAATGTTTATTGGCGTATGCGTATGCGCGTATGCTCGTGTATGTTTGTGTATGTGAGCGCGCGCGTGTGCGTATTTTCTAATTGTGTGAGTGAATGATGCAGTGCATACCCATGACTACAGACATCATACAGACCAAAGATAATCACACACACACACACACCCACACCCACACACACACACCCACACACACACACACCCACACACACACACACTAACACACCTACACACACACACACAGACACACATACACTCACTCATTGACACACCTACACACACTCCCACATCTACAGAACTGTGAAGTGGCCACCTCCGCGTGTGCTGACCGTCAACACGAGCCCCACACATCAGCTCTGTGGTTAAGCGTTAGCCAACCCAACTACAATATAGTGGTCTCCAGCTATATCTCTGTGTGACTAATTAGTTTGTAGCTTTACAAATCTGCAACGAAGGAGTATGAGAACCAGGCACTACTCTCATTAGACAGATACTTTCGCTTCTGTTTAATAACGTTAGATACGGGAGATAAATGTACTATTGTCAAGTCACTTTAGAATATCCGTACATTATCTCCCTTGTCGTGTACCATGGGATTATTTACAAGTATCTCCGAAGATAAAACTTCTATGGAGGGATAAACCTTCTATGGAAAAAGAAACATATGTTAATGAGGAAAACTTGGAGGTGGTGGAAAATTTCGAATATCTTGGGTCATTAATTACCAACAATGGTGACACAATGAAAGAAATTAAACGACGACTATCAATTGCTCTTCACAGACTAAAACAACAGAATAAATTACGGAATAGGACAGATAGAACTACAACAATTAGATTTTTAAAAGCTTGCATCTTTCCCATTGCAACATACGCCTCTGAGACCTGGACACTTACTAAACAAGCTGAACAGCGCATAAATGCCTTTGAATATAAATGTTATAGACGAGTTCTAAGAATATCTTGGGTAAAGAAAAGAATAAATGCATCCATACTTCAAGAGCTGAATATTGAAGAAGGTTGGCTATTAAAGACGACAAAAGAAAGAAAATTGAAATATTTTGGTCACTTGAAACGTCATGAAATTTTGGAGAGAACCATAATGGAGGGGTATATGCCTTGCGAGAGAGGAAGATGAAGGCCAAAGAGAAGATGGGTGCAGGATGTGGCGGGTGATCTCCAGATGGGTGTATCGAACGCGGGACATCTTGCTTGTGATCGAGGTTCTGCAAAGGATATGCTACTGAATGAATGAATGAATCTCAGAAGTCGAAATGGGTTCGCCCATTGGAGAGGGACACTTGTAATGGGGAAAGCTAATCCACATGCAAACAATCAGTTCAGTACACTAGAAGTAGTAGGACGTGTATGGACAACGAGTCTGTTCAAAGCGAGTGAACGAAAACAAAAGAGGAAAACAAAGTGAAAACTCTTAATGTTTCTTTGTTCGTTCGTTCGGGAGTCTCCGTGGCGAAGTGGTCAAGCCGTTTGACACGGGCTCTGGAAGTTGTA
>JACEFZ010016271.1:35000-48252 GCA_014155875.1 Cepaea nemoralis
AACAATATCTTAACTATAACAATACTGGAGTGCTTGAGAACTAACTTCATAGTCTCATAACTCGAGGAGGACAAATTGCCATCACAACTTCAGGAGGACAAATTGTCATCACAACTTCAGGAGGACAAATTCCCATCACAACTTCAGGAGGACAAATTGCATCACAAAATCGGGAGGACAAATTCCTATCACAAGTTCAGAAGGACAAATTACCATCACAACTTCAAAGGACAAATTGCCATCACAAATTTAGGGGGCTGCGTGGTCTCGAGGTATGGTGTCCGCCTCGAGGATTGGAGGTCTCGGGTTCAAGCCCCGGTGAGGACCGGGATTTTTTCACGCGGACTTCTAGTAATAAAATTTCCCCTGGTCTCTGGGTAGTGAGATCGGACGCCCATGTGTATTGTTGCGCACGTAAAAAATCACTTGGCAGTTGGAAATCGAAAAAGAGTAGCCTAACGGCGCTCCCCGGGTGTCAGCAACCGATGCGTCAGGCATTACAGGATCAACTTCTCCCGTACCACACAAAAATATTGCAAGTCGTACGAGAGGTATGGATGATGCATTTTATTGTCACTGGCTCTTTAACAATAGATTACTGCACAAAAACGGTCGCTATTAAATCACACATAAAGACACAGAATTCCCTATCCAGTCATATCCTATCCCTACAGCTAACTCTATCTACTTGGCTAAGGAAACCCGCATCGACACTAATCGATGCGCTCACTATGAAAGTCAGTCCCCGTCTGACTATTCGACTCGCGTGGCTACACCGCCCGCGGAAGAACCTCGTGCGTCCTTCAGCTTTTTGCGTGCTGCAACACTCAGCACGCTTAGAGTAGCCGTTTACTCTTGAGTGGGATTCCACTTCTCCGTGGCTATCACGTAGGCGTGATTCTGCCGTGACCAGAGTGCTTACTGTCTGTGGTTGACATCTCCGTGTCTCATGAGAGAACTAGTTAATAGTTCCCCTCCCTATCACCTACCCTGCCCTCATGTAGGGGCACTGGGTTACCTCGAAGCTACTTGAGGTAGACCACTCATTCAGGGTGGTCTTCTATCTTGAGGTAGACCACTCATTCAGGGTGGTCTTCTATACTTCAGTCTTTGACACACACCCTCCCCTCCTGTGTTGCGTTACAAACTTTGACTCATGGTTGTGACGCAAGAGGTTTCTAAAAAATTAGTGTCTCTAATTTTTGTCAAAGACTATTGATAACCTGGTTCTGGGTAACTAAATAGACTCCTACTGACTATTGTCACAATGTAGTCTCACTTTACTTGGCTACTGGTGATCGCCACAAACTTGTCTGGTTGGCGTGAGCCCTCTTCTCATTGCAATATTATATTAATCAGAGGTTTGTCTGAACCGGACCATTGTCTTATAAGACCTGCCCTCAATTAGCAAATTAACTCACTACCCATACAAAGTTGACTTTCTTAGGGTCAACACATGAATTGCTTCATGTCCCCCATATAATATTAAACAACCTTTACACAAGCTGTGTGCGACAGGCTTTACCTATCTCGCTTCCGCGTGTAAAGTTATCTTTCACTGTTAAGTTAGTGTTTCGTTGTCTATTGTGTCCCCTGACCCGGAGTTATCCCTCTTTGTTTTAACAAATGTATGTAATTTACCTGTTTGTTTTCCTGGTTGTTTGTGTGTTTTCATGTAACTATTAATATACTTTAATTTCTAACATATGTGTCTATCTATAATATGTATGTAAGTTAGTTTTCAAGTGCCATAATTCGGTTAAATGTGGCCACAAACAAGTGTATAACACTAATTCGTGGCTACGTTTCCGTCTTATGAGACTTAAAATACTTTATCTAAGATCTATACTAAACTACACTAAACTATACACACCACATTGAAGACAATACATTTTCACTATCGAAAGCAAACGCTTGACGCAGACAAAAAATAAAAAAGTCGCGTTGAGCGGCAGAAAAAATCCGCTGGTTGTCCCCATTCTCTCTTGTATATTTTCCCTTTTCTCTCACTTTCACACTTCTGTCACACATCTTTTATCCTCCCAACTGTTTAAAACCTTGAAGTGACACTGTACAAGTTTAGCTCGTTTGAAAACGTTGAGCTTAATGACTGTGCCTAACTTATTGCACGAGTCATGTATTTACAAAATATGTACATGGATGAAATAGGGTTGATAGAATTGTACCCTGATATTACTAAACTCTATATTCTAATGACATACTAATACTCATTCTATATCTATATATTCTAACTTGTTGTAGAAAATCAATCTAATTTAAGGGAAGTAATCTAACTATCTACAAATGAAAATGATGTGAGATGAGTTATGTACTTTTCTGAAATGGGTGATGTGAAATGCAACCAGATTCTAAATAATGTTTTAATGAAAACACAAATATATGATTGATATATTTATTCTAAATGTTGTAAGTGGTGAATGTTATTTGTATACTTTAATCCTATAATGTGTAAACTACATTTAATATTAAATGATGATGTTGTTGAAGTGTTCATTAAGATGGAATGAAATAAAGTGAAATGAAATGAACTAAATGGTGTTATTCCTATCTACACTAAATAATACTGGTCTTATCTAAACTTTCTATCCTGGTTTTTTAATTAGCTATTATTAACCCTTTTAATGCTACGTAATTCTGAGTAGCGTCCCGCCCAGTGCTAAATACTTTCTCCGCCGACAGCCCCGCCTGTGCTAAATACTTTCTTGACCTCTAAGAAACTGGAAATATCACGGCGGTGTTGACCATTTTTGTAACACCGGAAAATTTAAGCACTCCTAAACTGGGTAGGTTGGCACCATTGTTTGAACAAACACTTTTACAAAGAGATAAAACAACAAAATAGCTTATTCATGTTTTAAAAATGTTTAGTTTAAAGTTATTTTAATTATATATAAATAATAATGTATTAATATTAAGATATTAGGTAAAAGATAGAAAAATTAAAAAAATAAAATGTAACAATATGGTGGAATGACGATGTTACAGAAGCAATAACAGAGAAAAATAAACTATTCACATTATTTTAAAAGGACACAGACAATCGGAAGACCAATAACAAGATGGATTGATAGTGTAACGGAACATACGCAAAACAAGGAATGGAATGACAAGAAAAGACCAAAGGAAAGTTAATAATTTAGTTGTTTGTGGAAGACCCCGAAGCAAGGTACGACACAGAGAGGTACATCACAATCCTTGCACATATATCTTGATTCCCGTCGTTTTTTATTTTTAGAGCACACCACACACTTTCTTGTTGGCCCCTTCTTCTGTGACGTTGTGGACTCTATTGTAGATGGGAAATGACGATGTACCAATCGTAGTGGCAGATCTTCGCTCCTTCGTCCCCCTCCCCTCTTTCTTCTCTCCGTAGAATATTTTTGTAGAATTTCACGAATTAAAGATAAATGAAAATCAGCAAGAGGAATATTATTCCCCGTTACCAATTTGTACATGGAATATGCATTTAAAATAGACAGATCTAGAACATGAAAAAACAGTTTCTTGTACCACTTTACAGTTTTCCTAATTGACTCAATAGAACTGAGAAGCATGTCAGTCCGATCAACCGCGCCCATATTTTTATTGTAGTCAACAATGCACTTTGGCTTTTGTGTATTTTCTCCGGTTTTCCAATCTTTTTTCTCTGTTGGTACAATGTCTGAATTGTGACATGTAGACAGCATCCAAACTTCTCTTTTGTCGCACCATTTCAGGGCTAATAAACAGTTTGTAGACCTATAGCAAATTCCTTTTTTTAATAATTTTTCTTCCATTTTAGGCAAATTCTGTCTATTCTTTCTGACCGTGCCACATGCATTAGTTGCATGATCGTGAAGCCACATAAACAAATTAGGACTGGTGTACCAATTATCTACAAAAAGGGTATGCCCGTTTTGGAGATATGGTGCCAGTAAAGTAGTAACAATATCAGCCCCCTTCCCAAGACCTGATACAGTAATGTCACTGTTGACACCAGTGTAGACAATAAAATCTAAAATATAACCCGTTCTGCAGTCACACATAACAAATGTTTTCACACCAAATCTGCTTCTCTTTGATGGAATGTATTGCTTGAATGATAATCGTCCTTTGAACAAAAGGAGCGATTCATCAATAACAACATTCTGATATGGCGAAAATGCACTCTTGAACGACGTACGCAAACTGTCAATCACACTTCTAATCTTGTAAAGTCTGTCTCCGCCGGCGTCAACGTTGTTGTCTGCGAAGTGCAGCATTCGCAAAAGTAGTAAAAATCGATCCCGAGACATTACCTCGCTGAACACAGGAGTACGGAGCAAAAAGTCCTTTGACCAGTACTCAACAATTTTAAGTTTCTTTACTCTTGGCATTAGCATGCACAAAGCAAAAAAGCAAAAAAGTTCGTCATAATTAGTATCTGTCCAGCGGGAAAGACGAGCGCTAACAGTGTCAGGAGCATTCTCTAAAATGTTCTTGTAAAACCTGTTGCATTCATCAGCGATGCCTATAACAAGTGTTTCAGTGAAAAATAGTAAAAAAAACTCAAGCACTGAACTGTCCTTATTGACAGCCGCTTTACAGCCAGAGCTGGAATCATCAAAACCGTGTATAACCGGTCTCAAATCATTGGAAGTCCATGCCATTGAGTCGGTTTTCTGCCGTTTTGAGGGCATCTCCTCATTCTCACTGGACTCTGCTTCCGATGATGATGAGGACGCAGGACTGGCAAATAACCTCTTTTCAGTTACGCCGGTTTTTTCTTTCGATGTAGATGGTTGCATGATCTCGTCATCTTCGTCGCTCATTTGGAATTCATCTTCGCTGTCACTTCGTGAAAGAAACTCCATTAATTCTTCATCTATACGAACTGATTTCTTCGCCATTTTATAAAACAATTATGTGAAAAGCACAAATACTCTATCACAAACGCGGGGGTATTATCAAACCAGTACACCGTAGAAATTAAAACGCACAAAACAGGCTTGTTGCTGGTGAAACTGTGTCTCAACAACACATTATCAGCACACTAACGCCTGTTGAGCCTGTGAAATAGGTCATTTGGATCTAAAAATAGGTAACCTTTGTGCCCCATTCATAAACGCTTGAAAACGGCTATAGCCTTCTTGTATAGATGGTATAAACGGGTTAGCTCGTCCATAGCACCGGGGGGACAGATTACGGGAGGCGAGTCAACTCGTCAACAGCATCGTACCGCGGTACTACTTAACTCGTCTATAGCCGCGAAAGGGTTAAGTGGAAGTACTGTCCTAATCTAATTTTATCCTACGTAAGTGGGTAAATTAATGATTTATTTAAACTACAAAAAAAAAACATCTATTTATATTCTCTAAATCTAATCTACTCTATCTTAAAGTAACTAATCTAACTATAATTTAACACTATATTAAAACTGTTATAATACATATCACAATATTAGGTATATATACATGGTATCTATTTACCTCAGGTTATTGGTTGCCATAATGTTCAGAAATTGTTTTCGTTGGCATAGTTTATATATACATAATTATCCTGGGTATACTAAATACACTACACAGTCATACTTGTGTCCTATGGGTCTTATTTCGCTCGTAGATTCCGCACGTGACGTAGAGCAGTAAATTCGTGTCTGCTATTTATGCAATGTTCTGACACTGTTCTTCATGATTAACACAGGTGATTCACCGGAACACAAATGGAGCATAGTAAGTAACGAGCTGTCTATGTACACACGGTGATACACTTGTTCCTGGAGCATAGTTCTTATTTTGCTGTCTACGGACACATGGTAGTTCAATGTTCTTAGCACACAGTCCTGAAAATCATGTCTATGTAATAAATAGGATATTTTACACAGGATCCTCTAAGAGTACTAATTAACCTTTCTTATACTAACTACTCATGTGGAATATCAGGTATTTCTGCCTCAGATGGTCGACTCAGGGTATCTGCCAGAATGTTATTCCTACCCTTAATATGTTCTATACTAAAAGTATACTTCTGTAATATCAATGACCACCTGTAGATGCGGTCGTTGCGATGTACTCCACTTTGTATGACCGTGATCGGGGAGTTGTCAGTCTGGACCACAAAGTGAACACCCGCCAGAAATCGATGCAACTTCCTCACCGCATAGATGACGCTTAGGGCTTCCAACTCTGATATGGAATATCTGGACTCAGCAGGTGTGATCTCGCGGCTCACGTAGCAAATTGGATGGAAGATGCCATCATAAAACTGGCCTAGTACTGCAGCGATGGAAATCCTGCTGGCATCTGTCCTAAGATAATAAACGAGCCTAGGATTAGGCAAACGGAGGATTGGTACATTACTAAATAGGAGTTTCAATTTTGACAATGCAGAAATTAATAATGCATCTTTGACATCTAATTTGACTGATGCTTTTAACACATTTGAAAATACACTTGTAATTTCAGCTAAGTTCGGTATGAACTTACTATAGTAATTTACTAAACCCAAAAGACTCCTGACCTGCTTTTTCGTTGTAGGCATGGTCAGGTTCATAATTTTAGTAATAATTCTATTGTCAGTTTTTAGTTGTCCTTGTGAAATGACATGACCCAAAAAATCAATTTCTTGTAGGCCCAATTCGACTTTGCTCGGTTTGACAGTGAGACCGAAGAGTCGCAACCTATCGAAGACATGTCTGAGTTTCAGTAAGTGTGTTGTCCAGTCATCTGTATGGACACAAATATCATCTGTATATGTCACTGTATTCGTCACTCCATGAAGTAAATCTCTAGTTAAGCGTACGAAAGTGGCAGGAGCGTTGCGAAGTCCGAAAGGAAGAAAACGCCACTCGTAGAGACCTAAAGGTGTTGAGAAAGCAGTAAGATGGATAGATTCAGTCTGCATAGGGACCTGCCAATATCCCTTAGTAAGGTCTAATTTAGAGAAGATTTTGGAAGTGGACATGTCCAGAATAAGATCTTCGCAGGAAGGAATTGGTTCTGCGTCGATCTTAGTGACATTATTGAGCTTTCTATAGTCCACACAAAGACGAATGGTGGAGTCTTTTTTCTTGACAAGGACGATTGGAAAGGAGTACTCAGATGTAGATTTCTGAATGATCCCACTAGCTTCTAAATTAAGAATTTCCTTATTTAGACTTTCTCTATAGCTGAGTGGGATAGAGTACGGCCTGCATTTGATAGGCTTAGAGTCCGAAAGAAGGATGGAGTGTTCGATTCTGTCCGTCCTACCTGGAATGTCGGAAAATATGTCCTTATATTCCGTTACTAACTCTATTATCTGTCGTCGTTGCTCGTCTGTTAGTCCCTGTTCTACTCGTATAGAATCTAATGTCGCAGTCTTGTCGACAATTGGAACAGGTAGTTCCATCCCGTCGTTGTCTACCTGATTCAGTACAGTTGTGGTGCTAAGTGCGTTTTCTGTAAACTCACTAGGTGTATGGATATCGTCGGATTTGCCAGTCTCGCTAACTAGTGTAGTTGCGTTGTGTATGTCCGTCGTCTCATCAATCGGTGTGGATGCATTGTGTTCGTCTGTCTCTAATTCTGTCTCTTGTCGTGAAAAGTAAGGTTTCAACATGTTGACATGAAATATCTTTAAGTGTCCGTTTATTGATATTTCATAGTCGACATCTGAAATTTTACGTACCACCTTGAATGGCCCTTGCCATGAGGTCAACAATAAATTTCGTTTGTCTGGAAGTAAAAGCAGTATGTCCTGATCTGGTTCAAGATTAATAGTTCTCGCACCTTTATTTGCGTACTGGTGGTAGATTTGACCCTTCCTCTCCAAAGCTGCCTTGGGTATGATACACGATTTCATAATCTTGTCTCGTGTCTCTGTTACAATTTCATAAGGTGTTTTAGGGGTTGGAATTTCAATGGAATTAGTTACTACCTGATGATAAATTGTTAGGGGTCCACGTGGGTTAGCCCCGTACACTAATTCAAACGGTGAGAAACCCGTGCTTGAATGGGGAGTCTCCCGATAGGTGAACAGCACTGTTGGTAACAGTGTATCCCAATCAGCTGGGTTTTCTGCTGTCACCTTAGCCAGCATATGTTTCAGATCTCCGTTAAGTTTTTCTACGATTCCATTGCTGGCTGGATGATACGCTGTTGTAAACTGTTGTTTAATCCCTAACATTTTAGTAAGGGCTTGCGTTGCAGCCGATATGAATTGGGTTCCACGGTCGGATAAGATGGTACGAGGGAATCCGAATCGTGAGAACAAGTGTAGAAAAACATTGGCAACGTCTTTGGAGGTGATGTATTTCAAAGCTACTGCCTCAACCCACCTTGAACATAGGTCCACCATCGTTAAAATGAAGCGATTTCCTCTGCTGGACACCTGGTTTAGGGGTCCAACAATATCGACCGCCACACTCTCAAATGGCCTAGAGGCCAGTGTTGAAGGCTGCACTTCAGCTGTAGGATGTTTACCCTTACGTACTAGTTGTTGACAGACATTACATGAACGACAAAATAGTTTTATGTCGTTACAAAAACCCGGCCAATAAAAATGAGCCTGAATCCTGGCCCTGGTTTTGTCGTATGCAAGGTGACCAGCAAACGGTGACTCGTGTGCAATCTTTAGCACAGTTTGGCGGTGTTGTAGAGGTAACACCGTTTGCTGAATCTCATGGTTACCAGTTGTATAATAGCGGGTAAGAATGCCATTTTTCAGTCTAAAAAACCATGATGCGTTTTTCGTTATTTTGGCTTTTTCTTTCAATAACTTCAGATACGGAGACACACTCGGATCAGCTTTTTGCTGGTCTATGAACTTTTGTCTGCTGGTATCATCTGTGCTAGTTGGTGATAGCAACAGTAGTCTTTCATCCTGTAATGTGTCTTGGTGTTTCATAGTATCTGCTATGGTTGTTGCATAGCTGCATTTAATTTCTCCCATGCAGCTATTTCTTTGTTCGTGCAATGTTTTAATTGGGGTAAACATCCCAAAATCAAATCAGTACAAGGGTTATCTAAAATCGCACATGTAAAGGTACCAGAAAGGAAAGGAGTGTTAATACGGGCTTTTGCCAAAGGGTAAATTTCAATATTGCCCGAAAAAGTTCGGCATTTGACTGAGTCACCTGTATAATCACTTGGATTCACCAGTTCCTTTCTAAGACCTATAAGAGTGCTCCCACTGTCCAGCAAACATTGGCATGGTTTTTCGTTGACCAATGCATTGTGGAACACCAAATTGCCTCTGGAGGCTAATGCTGCGTTTACACTCTCAGTGGAGAATGGTACTGTATGCCCACATTCTAATTTTCCGTCTGCATGGAATTGGTGACATCGTTCACAACTATCAAAACTCAATACATCATTTACAGAACACACATTTTCAGCTTGGTTAACAGGTAATTCATTTTCAACTTCACAGTCAGTCTCACTCTCACTATCAGATGATGTATCAATTAACACTGCATTGTTGGCTTTCATTCGTTGGCGGCCCAGGCACTTATTTGAGTAATGGCCGTAGCTGGAACAGAAGAAGCATTTGACTGCACGCCTGTATGCAGTTCTCTTGTTTTGTTGCTTCTTAATGACATTTTCAAGATGTGCCGGATAGTTAGGCGATTTATCACACATAGAATAAGTATCATGAAAAAGTTGGCAATACACACATTTGGGTAATTTATGGTCTTTTTTGTCGACTCTCTGAAATGGTTTTTTATTACTCCGATAGCTTTTAGTTGGTCCTTAACAAAAGAAACTATTTCAGAGTCGCTATTAGATGTTTTAAAAATCTCCCTATTGGAGAAAAAATAAGCTGAGCCTTTTTTTCAAATTGTTCTATGGTCTCAATGTCTGACTGCTGAAGAAATTTAGCGAAAGGAGATGGTATTGTGGATATGACTTTATCCATGGCTATTAAATTTTTAAGTTTTTCAAAATCTTTTCCTATGTTTGCAGCATTAAGCCATCTATTTAGTACGCTCTGGACATTTGAGACGTAATCAATGAAAGTCTCACTGGGGTTTGGTTTCAGGTTGGAAAACTGTACTTGATACCCAGGGGCATCAAGTAAGAAATGTTGCATTATCCTATCATGGATGTACTAATAGTTAGATATAAGCTCAGCTGGTATTGATTCTATCACTTTAAGGGGCTCCCCACTAAGGTTCTTCATGTAAATCATAGCCAACATCTCGATTGGTACTTGGTGGTACTTAAACTGATATTCGACATTTTCTGTCCAGGCTGATATGGAGTCTTCTTTACAGAATGGTTTAATAATATTCTTATACTTATTAAATTTATTTTCTTCCTGCTGAGTCTTTAGTTTAGTAGCGGATATCTCTAAGTGTGAATCTACATCCATCCCTTTCATCTTTAACTGTGTCTCTGATTCCACTTGTATTTGTTTTTCCTTAATTCTTGCCATTTCATATATCTCTTTTTGCTTTAGTTCTTTCTCCTGATCTAGTTGCTTTTGCTTTAATTCTAGTTCTTTTTGTTTAATCTCCTTATCATGTTCTAACTGCTTCTGTTTTGTTATCTCAGCTAGTTCTGCAATCTCCTTCTGATGTTGTCTATCCCGTTCTTCCTTTTCCTTCTGCTGTTGTCTATCCCGTTCTTCCTTTTCCTTCTGATGTTGTCTTTCTCGTGCACGTTCATCTCTCTCAGCATCTTTTGCTTCCTTAAATTTTTGGTCAGCATATTGCTCTAGCTTTTTTCCTGTGTATTGTAATTCTTTGCCTGTTTTTATGAAATCAGCTAAAGTTGCCATGTTGTTGGGTTATTAGCTAGCGTTGACAGGCACTTCAATATTTACTCACTTATTTATATTCGGAATATGAAGTAATTACCACACTGTGCACCACTGATATATTTTTAGATTACACCTTGAAAAATGGATGACACAAAAAAAATATTCTACTAGATCACACCCTGAAAAAGAGATGCATTATTAATCATATTGCATTGAAAATAGTTTGTGTATACTCATCTTAACATTCCAGATCAATCAGGTACAATCGTTTGGCACCTCAGGTCAAATCGTTAGGCACTATGACATACACCTTGTGCTCTTCTTCCAAACAGCTGTTGTTCTGCCTGGTGTACAGGAGCAGTAACAATTAACAACTTGTAAATGATATATGACTTTAGATAATTTGGTACAATCACATCACATGCCCCCAGAACAGTACAATGTAGTCTAATTAATATTAAATGTCAATGTCCTGTCTTCGTTCTAACGTCGTATGCCTTGCTTTCCTATTCTAGTTTAATCTATGGAAGTGTTGTGCAGGCCAAGTCTTATTTGCCTAGCAAAAGTAGTGCCATCGTGACGGTAACAAATTAGAATAGGTGTATAAATAATTAAATAAATGCTTTGAAATAAATATAAAGGTAATAATAATGTATAAATAAATAAATATATTCAATAACTAACGTATGTGAACAAATAATGTTTGGTATAAGCCAATGATTCAGGCGAGCAGCCGCTTTGCGATTTGTCAACAATCCGTCGCCGATTGCAAATGGCGTAATACAGCTGTTTGTCAGCCGCAATACGTCAGAGGCGCAGCGCTATTTTTAGATTGGAAATCAATAATGTTCTCGGCTCATTTTGTTTTGTGTATCGCTCCGCCATGAATCATATTTGACACATATTCATAAACAAATAAGTAATTACATAAATAAATGATAGAAAACAATAATATCAATACTTACTACTTCGAAGAACACATGATTATAAGCACAAAATATTTCATTAAGCACAAATAAATATTATTTGGTCACGATAGGCACAGCACAGCTCGCAACTCGACCTAGTCTGCACACGTCATTATCACACTAACACAAATTAAACCCCGTGATTAAATAACAATAATACTATTTCAGAGCCGTGGGTGAGTGTTTTAGCTTGAACAATTGTCCAAGCTACACTTCTGACACCACTTTAATCCTAGTCAGCAACCGATGCGTCAGGCATTACAGGATCAACTTCTCCCGTACCACACAAAAATATTGCAAGTCGTACGAGAGGTATGGATGATGCATTTTATTGTCACTGGCTCTTTAACAATAGATTACTGCACAAAAACGGTCGCTATTAAATCACACATAAAGACACAGAATTCCCTATCCAGTCATATCCTATCCCTACAGCTAACTCTATCTACTTGGCTAAGGAAACGCGCATCGACACTAATCGATGCGCTCACTATGAAAGTCAGTCCCCGCCTGACTATTCTACTCGCGTGGCTACACCGCCCGCGGAAGGACCTCGTGCGTCCTTCGGCTTTTTGCGTGCTGCAACACTCAGCACGCTTAGAGTAGCCGTTTACTCTTGAGTGGGATTCCACTTCTCTGTGGCTATCACGTAGGCGTGATTCTGCCGTGACCAGAGTGCTTACTCTCTGTGGTTGACATCTCCGTGTCTCATGAGAGAACTAGTTAATAGTTCCCCTCCCTATCACCTACCCTGCCCTCATGTAGGGGCACTGGGTTACCTCGAATCTACTTGAGGTAGACCACTCATTCAGGGTGGTCTTCTATCTTGAGGTAGACCACTCATTCAGGGTGGTCTTCTATACTTCAGTCTTTGACACCGGGCAAAATTTCAAGTTAAAAATCTACCCAAAGTATTTCAGGATCCTCGCTGGTGCTACGGAGTTCTTGCACTGAGCTGAGTTTCTCCAGACTCAGGTTTGAGTTAGGAGGAGAACGGAGCATTTATGGGTTACACTCGTGTGCCGTGATGTTGATCCATCGACTAAACTAATCTAAACTTCAGGAGGACAAATTAGCATCACAACTTCAGGAGGACAAATTCTCATCACAACTTCAGGAGGACAAATTGCCATCTCAACTTCAAAGGACAAATTACCATCACAGCTTAAGTATTATAAATTCCAGCTTCATTACAACGTCCATGTTTAGAATTGTCTGTGAATTAATTCAGACAGAAAGTGGCAGAGAAAGGAAACTGGCCATTCCACCTCGTAAGGCTAGAATATATGAAGGCTTAACACGTCACACCCTCGACGGCAGTAACTACAGGGTGTATTTTTAATGACTGTGCAGTGTTTGAAAATATTGCCGGTCCACGTTTTGTATTTACCTATTATGTTGCCTGAACTTTATAGAGGGTGAATACAAAACTTGGACCGGCAATATTTTCAAACACTGCACAGTCATTAAAAGAACCCAAACCCTAAAAACCCCTTTTTGTTTTCCAATTTTAAACCATTTGAGGGGTTTTCTCCCCGGGGGGGCGAAAAGTTGGCCCCTCT
>JACEFZ010016272.1:0-39379 GCA_014155875.1 Cepaea nemoralis
ATGATGAAGAAATTGAGTGTAAGGTGTTAGTTAGTTAGTTAGTCGACAGATCATCCTCATTGCACATCGAACCATTCAGTCCATAAGTGTTCGGATCCCCTCCTCAGCAAATCCTGCAGCGTGTAGCGGCTAACGACGCCAGTTCTGTGTTGGTTTATCAGTCTTCTTTGGCTTCCTGCGTAGTGTTCTTGTTTGGCCACCCCTCTTTTAATTTGCTGCTCTCGCAGTCTGGCCATTATTGTAGATTCAGTCATCACTTGGTTCTCGCAAAAGTCTTACTTCCCGTAGAGCATTCAGAATGTCAGCCTGGTCCATGGCGCGTCCGCCCTCCACAGTAGCCTCACCTGCGAGCTTGTCAGCCCGCTCATTTCCTTGTACTCCCGCATGCCCTGGCACGAAGATGAAACTAATCTTTGCCAGCCGAGACCGCTCCAGAGGCAGCAACCATTCTCTTCGGATCGACCCCTCCTCTATCCTCTTGATCATGTTCATTGAGTCGCTAAGGAAACAAGCCCTAGTGAATGTCTGTGTCTCGAGCCATGTTATTGCTTTACTTACTGCCATGACTTCCATGGTCAGGCTACTTGTGGTTTCAGTGAAAGCACCAGAGTCCTCCTTCACAATTCTCCCTCCGGCCCGAGCTGTAAAGCCCCATGAGCTTCTCACATGTCGGACGACCGACCCATCTGTGTAGATGACCGCGTCACCGTCTAGCGAATTCTCGAAAATCAATGCTTGTACTTCAGCCTCAACAGCAGCCGGATTTTCTTGCCTGCATTTTCTAACTAGTTGGATGCAAACTGAAAAGGATGTGCAGAAGTCTGTTGGCACTTGCACCCACTCCTCGCCAGGTTCTAAGTCCTCAAGTGAACACACCTGTTGAAGAATTCTTCGGCTTGACCCATCCACGACCGTCCTCTTTTTAACCTGCTGCCCTTCACCTTCCTAATTTCACTATGCAGTGGATGTTGTGTGTTTGTGTTAATTCTGAGGTAGGCGCGTGCCCTGCAAACTTGTATTCTCTCTTCAATGGTTGGAAAATCAAGAAGGTAGCGCATCGCCCTGCATGCTGTATCTCTTGAGTGTAAGGTGTGAATGTAGCTAAGGCGACAGTCCAAAAGATCTACAGTAAATTGTGCAGGCATTAAAAGTTGTTGCATTTGTTTTGCAGGCCTTCACAGTCAATCCTAGCATTCTTTTTTTACTGTTCATGAATTTCTGGACACTTTTACATCCAATAGTTTACCATTATTTTTTTAATGGCCGATGATTACACCATTGTGAAAATCAACAAAAGCAATCTGCTCCCAAATTGCATGCAGCTGACTTTCAATCCGGTGTGTCAGTATTGTGATACTTCATTCACTGCCCTCAAGCCAGACACTGGTGGTGCAGGTATCTGCAGGATTGATAACATGATGGGATAAATTAATAAATGTTTGTGGGTATTATGTTGAGAAAAGGGTAACTACGAGGGTTATTCCAAAATCAACCACTGATTAGCTGGTAATAATAAACCAGTTGCCATAGTGACACATTCATTGCTTGCATCATTCATTAGTTGTTTAGCTCACTACACATAACCTACAGTCGCATTTATTCTGTGGTTCACTAATCGCAAACAAATAAACATGGACACTGTTATTGCCTTTCCCGCCAGCTGTGAAATTCGTGGTGTGATTCATTTTCTTCGAGCAGACAGTCAAAATCTGACCAAGATTCATCATCGTTGTGTGTACAGTGATAACAATATGAGTGACAGTTCTGTTAGGGAGGGGTGCAGGAAATTTATAGATGGGCGTAAACATGTGCATAATGAGGGTGGACAAGGAACGACATTCATGTGTGACAGATGAACTCATTAAAAAAGTCAATCAAGTTCATTGTGGAAAAGAGTCGTTTCACAATTTCAGATATTTTTACAGAATTTTCACAAATTTCTTGGACTAGTCTGTTTAGAATTGTCACTGAGAGATTAGGTTACCACAAATTCTGTTCACAGTGGGTACAAAAGCAACTGACTGACGTTCACAAAGCTCAAAGACTGGGCTATGCTTTGACGTTTCTTTTGCACTACTGGGAAAAGAGGGGTGCATTTCTTGACAGAACTATGACTGGGGATGAGACATGGGTTCACTTCGTGAATGCAGAGATGAAGGAACAGTCAAAACAGTGGATGCATACTCATTCTCCAAACTAGCCCAAAAAAATTCAAGCAAAAGGTTTAGCAGCGAAAAATGATGGTTACAGTGTTCTGGAAATACAAGGGCATTTTGTTGATGGAATTCATGACACTAGGGACCACAATAATGTCAGAAGTTTATTGTGAAACACTTAAGAAGCTTCGTTGGTGGATCCAAAACAAAAGGCGTGGAATGCTCACCAATGACGTAATTATTCTGTATGAACAACATGCTGGCCCTATACTTGCTGCTCGCACAAAGTTTACTTGAGCAGTTTAAATGGGAAATTTTCAACCACCACCCCCTTACAGCCCAGACTTGACACCAAGGGATTTCATCTCTTTGACAAGATGAAGGTCTGGCTGTCTATCCAGCGCTTGAGCTATTTTGTGACTAGCCTACTGATTTATCCTCTTAATCACTCTAGCAGAGTCATCTCAGAAAGAAAAAAAAAACAGCTTGCCACAGCACTTCAGGTTGCTGGCAAACTGCCCACTGATGGCCAGTACCTTGTAGATGATCAGCTGTATTCTACCTACAATAATATCCCATTCAACCCTCCTGGGATATAGTTGGGATATATTGTGTCTATTGTTATTTAATTTTTTTGAAGTAAAGGATTCTTTTAGCCATATGGTTCCAGATCCATGTATAGACCAGTCAGCACTAGAGGAGTGATGTGGTCAGTATCATGCCGGAGGCTTTCACTTCCTCAGACATTTCCTGGTACATGGTTTAGGTTGTGTCCACCTGCGAGCCCAGATCAATGTTTAAAATCTGCCTCAATGTGAAACTAAACCTACAACCACTGGTGGGCCAGCTGGCAAGTGCCTGACCACCATGTTGCTGCAGCTCAAGTTATTTCGTATTTTGGTTGCGAAGCAGTTTCCTGCTATGGGTTAGTGACGTGATAGGGCGATCACATTTTGTAGGAGATGTGGAACCCTCATGTCCTCATGGTATTAGCAGCGCAGTTCCCCAACACAGCCACTTTTTATTTTCATATAATAGATGTTTATATATTTTTAACTTATGCTTTCTATGTTTCATATTGTGTATATTTCACAACACAGGGTACTTGTAAAGTCTCACTACACTTTGTATGTAGAATAAATTTTAAAAACATGCTTTCTTTTGTTAACTTCATTCAGTTTGAAGTGCAAAGAATTACTCCAGCACATGACAGCCATCCGCTGCATATTGGATCATGATGGATTGTGTAGCACATTTTTTGATAACATTATGTACTTCATTGTTCAAATTTGTTCTACATGCAAAGTGTAGTGAGACTTTACAAACACCCTAATTTTCAAACAATGGTGATATTCACATTGTGCCATACATCTTCACTCCTGGCAGAATGTTTACAGTTCTTCAATAAATAAAACAAGTCCTGCAGCACGAACCTGTGTGGGTATGTGAAGTGTTCAGATCCTGTGAGTGTGTGAAGTGTTAGGGCCACCACATTTTGATTGCCTCTGTTCACAGAGTAATATGTGACCATTCTTTCCCTCCTGTAATGAGAGATGACATTGCACCCTCATGGCATAGTCAGCATATCATCCTAACCATTACATCGGGGCCCACTGCAGGTTTTGAACAAGTGAGTTAAATTATGAGAATTTTGCTATGAATTGTTACTTCCCCTGTATAGAAATGTAAATGAACACATTAGGAAGGACTTAGAAGCAATGGAGATCACAGCCCTGATCTCTTTCACTGTCACTGTGTTTTCAGCTGCCATGTTCTGGGCCTTACACCTATCTGAGGTAACCGCCTTGGCAAAATGTCGGCCTCTCATGTCTGGTTGCTCTGCTCTAGATAGCGTTCAAAAAGGGCTTTGCCCTTATTTTCGTCAGACCTCTGCCAGATAATGTCAGCACTTTGGAAATCAGGAACACTCTTATTCTTGACTACCTCATTCATACTTTTATGTAGTCGCCAGAACAATTTCAGTGACTCATATGTGCTTATTCTTTGACACAACTCTGCCCACTTTTCCCTTTTAACCACTTTAACCAGGTTTTTGATATAGCTAACTTTTGTGTCCATCTCTCTTTCCAAGTGCACGATAAGACTAGGATGGGCAACTTTGTTCTTCTTGGTGTTTTGTTATTTCCTTACAGCATCACGATTATCCATCCAGGCCTTTTCCACCTCACATTTCCACCAAGGTGGCTGCTCCCAGCTTGTTTTCCTGTCATGATGATTCCTGCGCTTGTAGCGTCCTACTTTACTCACCACATCTTGCCCTGAGCTGTCACACTTGAAGGTCTTGACCGTTGACTTGTGCTGCCTGGTTCTGCCGTTCTCCACCAATCTGCTGCAAGGTGGTGGTCGCTGCCATGGAGCTCTAGGACACCCCATCTACACACTGTAGTGAGTGAAGGAGAAGCCAGTGCCAGGTATTGCGTGATGTACGGACACATCATAGGGTGTATTTTTAATAACTGTTTTTTTTTTTTAATATTGCTATTCCAAGTTTTGTATTCACCCTCTGTGGAGGGTGCAAGGTAAATACAAAACTTGGAACGGCAATATTTTCAAAAACCCCACAGTCATTAAAAATACACCCAGTATAAAGTAGTGGGACAGTGTGTATTGGTGTTCTCCCTTTACCAGAAACGTGTGCTGAAGTATACTTTTTAACGACACGTCTTTGACAATTACACTGCGTTTGTAAAGATGAATCTGGACAATGTGATTGTTACATTACACATGCTGGATTGAGTAACAGTTTCATTATATATGTAGAGATTATGATGAACTATGTGACTGTTACATAAAATATGTGAAGACGATATTAGGTTATGTAACTGTACATGACATATATAAAGACGACATTGAGATATGTAACTATTACATCGTCGTCTTTCTCCAAATTCCTGAATATTCTCGTGAGTAACGCAGATGCGCCGGCTTCATGGCTTAGAGGTTACGACTTTTCTCCATAATCTCGTATACTCTCGTGGTTAACGTGATGACGGTAAGAATCAGCAGTGGTTCGAATCGCATCGGTAACCTACGGGGTATGTGAGCCGGCCGCTCAGAAAGCAATGGCAAACTACTGAAGCGTAATCTTGGCAAGAAATCAACATACAGCTGAAAGATGCTGGTGTTGACAGCGATGTCCTTTAAAGGATATGCACACACACAAAAACGCAGATGCGCAAGAATCGGCAGCGGTTCACGAGGCGCTGGTAACTTAACGGAGGTATTTGAGCCGGTCACTCAGAAAGCAATGGCAAATTACTGAGCGTAATCTTGCCTATTACATCAACAGCAACTGAAAATGCAGGTGTTGACTGCAACGTCCTGTAAGGAATATGCAACATTTAAAAAGAAAATCACATATGTAAGTAAAGATGATATTAGATAATGTAACGGTTACATGACATCTGTAAAGACGACTTTGGGATATGTCACTGTTAGAAGACATGGACTGTGTAACTGTTACATGACATATAAAGATGACCTTGGGTTATGTAACTGTTTCAGGACATATCTAAAGACGATTGTACTATGCAACTGTTACACGACATATGTAAAGATGATGCTGGATTATGTAACGTTTCATGGCATATATAAAGACAATGTTGGACTATATAACTATTGCATGGCATATATAAAGATAATGTTGGGTTGTGTAACTGTTTCATGACAAGCGTAAAGACGATATTGGGTTATGTAACTCTTTTGTGACATCTAAAGACTGTGTTAGGTTATGTGATAGTTTCAGGACATAAATAAAGATGATTTTGGGTTATGTAACTGTTTCATGAGATATTTAAACATGATATTTTAAACAAGACAATGTTGGACTATATAACTATTGCATGGCATATATAAAGATAATGTTGGGTTGTGTAACTGTTTCATGACATGCGTAAAGACAATATTGGGTTATGTAACTCTTTTGTGACATCTAAAGACTGTGTTAGGTTATGTGATAGTTTCAGGACATAAATAAAGATGATTTTGGGTTATGTAACTGTTTCATGAGATATTTAAACATGATTTTGAGTTATGTAACTGTTACATGACATATATACAGACGATGTTGGACTATGAGGTCCAGTTAATCCCCTCATATATCCTACTTTCCTTAACCAACACTTAATTATAAATGCAAACGTCATTAAATATGCTGTTTTAACTATTATTGTGTCTTCAACCACCAGTTGTCCATAGATAGTCTTCAGGATATCTCCCATGCTTATGGTGAGCGTTTTAACCCCTGTTGCTGTTGAATCTAACGGATCCAATGGCTGGTTACCCTGCACGGCTCAGACAATAAACCCACCAAGTTCGATGTCAGAGAGACGTGTCTGACTGGGCATCTGCTGATGTCACATCTGTCCATGGTTGAGCTCTCCACAATACAGGCTGAGAACCAGACAATAGGACCGCTCTAGTGACAACAGCACCCGCTAGTCACTCCAAGCAACAGTCATTCCATCTGACTCTATCTTTATACTTGAGGTTGTTGAACTGTAGGGTTCGATTCTATTTAACGGCCTTTACCCGTTCTGAGAATTTAATGAGCCCTATACTGAGGTTGAAGTGGTGTTTAAGATATTTGCTAACAGGCTCGGGCTGTTATATTTGAATCCCCATGAGATATGGATTTTGCAAAAATACGCATACTCCCAGGTCGACCCAGCCTAAAATGGGTACCAGACATATCCGGGGAAATACAGGCGGCCAGCGTGATGCTGACCACTTCACCCACCTAGTGCTACGTGGTCTATAACATGATGCTGACCACTTCACCCACCTAGTTCCAAGTGGTCTATAACATGATACTGACCACTTCACCCACCTAGTGACATGTGGTCTATAACATGATACTGACCACTTCACAAATCTAGTGCCACATGGTATATAACATGATACTGACCACTTCACCCACCTAGTGCCACGTGGTATATAACATGATACTGACCACTTCACCCACCTAGTGCCACGTGGTATATAACATGATACTGACCACTTCACCCACCTAGTGCCACGTGGTATATAACATGATACTGACCACTTCACCCACCTAGTGCCACATGGTATATAACATGATACTGACCACTTCACCCACCTAGTGCCACGTGGTATATAACATGATACTGACCACTTCACCCACCTAGTTCCACGTGGTATATAACATGATACTGACCACTTCACCCATCTAGTGCCATGTGGTCTATAACATGATGCTGACCACTTCACCCACCTAGTTCCACGTGGTCTATAACATGATACTGACCACTTCACCCACCTAGTGCCATGTGGTCTATAACATGATACTGACCACTTCACCCATCTAGTGCCACATGGTATATAACATTATACTGACCACTTTACCCATCTAGTGCCACATGGTATGTAACATGATGCTGACCACTTCACCCATCTAGTGCCACGTAGTATATAACATGATACTGACCACTTCACCCGCCTAGTGCCACGTGGTCTATATCATGATACTGACCGCTTCACCCACCTAGTGCCATGTGGTCTATAACATGATACTGACCGCTTCACCCACCTAGTGCCATGTGGTCTATAACATGATATTGACCACTTCAGCCATCTAGTGCCACATGGTATATAACATGATACTGACCGCTTCACCCACCTAGTGCCACATGGTATATAACATGATATTGACCACTTCACCCATCTAGTGCCACATGGTATATAACATGATACTGACCACTTCACCCACCTAGTGCCACGTGGTCTATAACATGATATTGACCACTTCACCCACCTAGTGCCACGTGGTCTATAACATGATACTGATCACTTCACCCACCTAGTGTCATGTGGTCTATAACATGATACTGACCACTTCACAAATCTAGTGCCACATGGTATATAACATGATACTGACCACTTCACCCACCTAGTGCCACATGGTATATAACATGATACTGACCACTTCACCCACCTAGTTCCACGTGGTCTATAACATGATACTGACCACTTCACCCACCTAGTTCCATGTGGTCTATAACATGATGCTGACCACTTCACCCACCTAGTACTACGTGGTCTATAACATGATACTTGCCACATATCAGTCACTGACACATAGCAGACTGAGAAAGGCTGAAGGGAGCTTCCCTAAAACATGCACCGAAATGTACAATTATAGAGTGCACAGGGAAACTAGGGAAGCGTCACGAAAAACGTCACTAAGGGAGTTAGACTTGGGCTGCCGTCCTGTTCGGACGCAGCATGTCTTTAAGCATGGCTAACATTCAGTTATGCCGCTTTTGTTAATACAGTGTGTGTGATTCTCAAGTTCTGTAGAGCGATTGAATGTGGTCAACATGTGAGTAATTGAGTCGACAGATTAAAGTCTATGTCCGAGAGGAAAGTCGTTGTGGAGTTTTATTCCAGTGGCTGTGTTTTGGTCTTCAGAACTCAAAGGTATTCATATTATTATTCATAGTATGTCAAACCCTGGACGCATCGATAGCCTGTACAGCATTCACTTCGTGACAAATGGGGTCTTGTACCGGTAGTAATTATGAACTGAACTCGAGATTTATTATCAGTTTATGACATTGTAAAGTAATCTAACGAATCGAGCCATATACTTGAGAAGGCCAAGGTCACATGCAGATTTTTATCATGACGCCATCATATATAATTTACTATATGTGGAATAATCTCAAACCAAGTAACCAAATTTTTGAGCAGTAGGTGATGACATCATCATTTTGGTCATACACAAAACATCCGGAAAGTATCTTACGATTTTAGTTCAAAGAACTGTTCAACTAATATTTAATCGCAGTTTGTTTGATGGATCAAGTAAGGAAAATTAACAAATGTCATATTCAGTAACGAGGAAATGATGTACAAACATTCATACGATAATGAAAACTCAACTGACAAATTTGCTTGAATAAACAACAAATTGACAGTACTACGCAAGTTACTCAACATGCATTATTATATTGATCTACATAAACATTTTATATTCCAGCGACACGAACATCATATGTCAGAACATTAGCTAGCATGTCGTCAAGACTTATTCTGAAGATACAATATATTTATTCAAAATTTGAAAGTTAAACTCAGATCACGATACCATTTATCATTCAATCAAATCCAAGTACAATTCGTCTTCATAGATACAGGAACATATAGTTCAACGTGGAATAATTTGACATATAAACTGTTGTAATCATAGTGTGTTAAAGTGAAAGAAAGCGTACATGGACAGTAAATTAGTACTCTTCAAGGCGTATGTGTGATAGAAGAGCATGAAAATTGCGTTTGGACCAGGATGTTGTTCGACGGTATTCGAAAATCTCGACTGTGATCTACGGTATTACTGGTTCATCAGTTGAATCCGTACCGCTTGTTCTCATGGACTTCAGATGCTGACCTGGTGTAACAGGCACTTTGAAGGAGACAGCTACCGATTATCTGATAGGAACTCGTAAAAAGATGCTAAAAACACGGCATCGAACTGGTTGATTCACACGTCAGATTCCGGATACTCCAGTTCACATTTTTTGTCTCAAATACTTGAATGAAGGTGCCAACATGTCTGTTATTACACACAAGAATACGTCAGAAAAATAAAAAAAGACAAACAGTTGTCAGAGGAATTATATACGCGGTTTTACAAGAACGTTCGCAAGAAATTTCTTGAATTACAACGACACAAGATTATCATTTGTAATCAGTCGAAATACACTGAACGTTGAAAGTTTCAGTAATCAAATTGAATTCCTGGAAACGATGGTTTGGATGAAGTCAAATTGATACGTGAACATTGAGAAGTAACACTTGGAATGAAAGCAAGTGAATCTTATTTTAAAATTATGAACAAAAATTCTCAGAACATATTGTTTATTCTGGAATTTAAGAAAGATTCACCAGGCACGGTAGAATTTGATGACTATTGGATGAAGCTGTTTATCAAATTATATAGAGATTGATTCTGACACAATCATGCCAACGATTCGATTTCATCTGTTCTTATGGTTTTAATCCAGCGCTGTTCATTGAAGGCGAGCTACGTTGATTACATTCTTTACAGCATTAATGCTTGAGAAGATACAGTTACTATTTAATCGCATTGTGCTTGATGCATTACATAATAGAATTCAACATCTGTCACAGTCAGTTAACAGAACAAAATGACTTGAGAACGTTCATACAGCCAATAAGAAGTATCGGAATTGAAGATTCATTTCACCATTATTTATTATGTACATTTACTCGAACAAACAACAGATTGGTAGCATTACTAGGGAATTTACACAGTCTCCGAACACCTAATTGTCTTGATCTGCATAAACGTTCGTCTGCGGTATTTTGATGTTCCGGCGACATGAACATTGTAACATCAGCTAGCAAGATTAAGAGTGGTCCAGTTTCACTGATGGAAACATTCGACAGTTGATTCTATCTGCCCAATTATCCATCCTCAATTCAGTGTACCGTTTCCTGATAGTTCTGAAGATACAGCATCTTTCTTACACATAACGAAGATTTGAGATGTTGGACTCAGATCACTGTGCTGTGTGCCATTTGATCGTGCACGTCTTCAATTTCCATTCGTCTTCACAGATACAGCAAATACAGTTTCAACGGGAAATTAATTGACAAATAAACTTTTGCGGTTCCATTTGTGTCAAATCGGAGGAGCGCGTTCATTGACATTTTTATAAACGCTACATACCGAGAACTAATTGTGTATAGAATCAGTACGACACACATATAGAATCGAAATTTTGACTTTGAAAGAATCGGTCTACAACGGAATTATATTTTATAATAATGTTACATAATTATAACTCGCATCAAATATCACTGAAGAAACAAAAGCTTGTCGATACGTCCACAGGACTTATTACAGCAATCTTCAGAAAGCCGATCAATAATCAATATAATTTCAGAGCTGCTGGAGTCTTAAAACACATACGTCAATTATGAAAGCATGATTTGCATACATGAAACTTTCTTAGGCCATGCTACAGCCAACAGTGGCCAGTCTACATTCAATTGATATTATTAATCTAAAATCGTGACCAGATTTTGCTCATTGGCCCAGGCCGAGGTACTCAAGTCACGAAATCCATATATGCTTCAAATTTAAAGGTATCTTTTCGCATCTTTCTGCTTTGGAGGAATGTTCTACAACATCGAATCACCAAACCGCAGATGGTTACTCATCCACGTCCATTATATCAACCGTGCTCCTTTATGTCGAGTCCAGAATGACAACGTGTTCAGGATAGGCGATAACTTTTCGAGCGATAACAAATCAGTCGCCCGAATCGATGAGTGGATACAACGTTTAAGACCTCCGTTATATGGATGTCCAATTACCCCATCATTAACTCCACCTCAGTTGTTTTCTGCATTGGAATATCTGATACTAGAGGACAAACTTCTGTGTCAACATGGATATCAATTCAATCACAAATTATGAAATACACGACGTTGTTAAATTGAATGAAAACATACAGGGATATGGTCGAAGAACTGTGTGATCAGAATGAAATATAGATACTAAAATATTAATGACATTTAAAGAACTACCATTCATCTAATACACCTGAGGAAAGCTAAATAATTTAATTTACGTCATTCATTGTCATAAATAAAAGAATTGCATGTTGTTCTCACGTGAATCCAGCACGTGATTAAGGTTGTTCATGAGTTCAATGATAGGAAACTAAGTGAATGGTGTTTATTTGTTGTATTCGTTGGTGATGGTCATTTGATCTGTTGTATTTGTGCTAAATGTTAGTATAAAGATCCTTACATATTGGTTTTAGACTATGCATGTGGTCTTACAAATTAGTTTTGTTACTGCTTGATCATACGCAAAGGTTTGTCAATTGTTGTTATAATAAAGGTACAGAGGAAAACACACGTGATGTGAGGGTGCAGTGAGGTGTACTGGGATAGAAGCAACTCCCCTGAGCGGATGTAACAGTACACTAGAATTGTACCAAGATATGTGAATATCGAGGTAGTACTATGGACTAACCAGCGTCATTAATCTAAGAGGTTTGGGGAAACTCTCTTTGAGATATGGTGAAGGCAGTCAATATCATACCGACATATCATCGTCAGAAAGTTAAAGATGATTTATGGATACTAACTTATATGGTTATGTCAGCAATTTTACAGGCGCCGATGGGTAGATTAAAGCATGATGAGTTAGCTTCTCTACATACAGGTATGAGCATTGGGCAATGATACCACATTACAACAGTCGATTGAAGAAGAAGATTTATCATGTTGGAGTATGAAAAGTATTGGTTTATTAGAATATTTACGGAAATATGATTGGTTAGGTGATCATTATTTACACAAAGAGAGCTGGTGCTATTATGACATTGCTAGTTGAATGAATTATATTGTTGTATTATTGGTACGGCACTTAATAATATTAGAAATATCCCTTAAATTAGAATGTGATCAGCGACAGCCTCTACCTCACCTACAAGCCATTAAATGAGAACTGCAAGATATATACAGAACCAGCGACAACGAGGATCGGCAACTGATACAGACGACATGATACCGATTGATACTCTCGTCCACAACTCCGGGTTTTGACCTAGAGTGAGGACATTAGGGACTAATGGTATCATTAGTTGGTCCGGCCCTCCCATAGGCCGGCCACATGACGCTCACCGTGGGTGTGAGCAGGAGGGCATGCCCGTCAGTAATTTTATTTTTTTTTGAGGGTTATTAACGGGAACCATAATGTCATGTTCAGCAATTGATACTTAGGTTGTCAGTGATGCTATTTGTCATGGGTAATGAATGTATATGAATTAAATGATAATATCATTTAATTTGTAGGGCGGGGGGCATAATGCCACATATCAGTCACTGACACATAGCAGACTGAGAAAGGCTGAAGGGAGCTTCCCTAAAACATGCACCGAAATGTACAATTATAGAGTGCACAGGGAAACTAGGGAAGCGTCACGAAAAACGTCACTAGGAGTTAGACTTGGGCTGCCGTCCTGTTCGGACGCAGCATGTCTTTAAGCATGGCTAACATTCAGTTATGCCGCTTTTGTTAATACAGTGTGTGTGTTCTCAAGTTCTGTAGAGCGATTGAATGTGGTCAACATGTGAGTAATTGAGTCGACAGATTAAAGTCTATGTCCGAGAGGAAAGTCGTTGTGGAGTTTTATTCCAGTGGCTGTGTTTTGGTCTTCAGAACTCAAAGGTATTCATATTATTATTCATAGTATGTCAAACCCTGGACGCATCGATAGCCTGTACAGCATTCACTTCGTGACAATACTGACCACTTCACCCACCTAGTGCCACATGGTATATAACATGATACTGACCACTTCACCCACCTAGTTCCACGTGGTCTATAACATGATACTGACCGCTTCACCCATCTAGTGCCACGTGGTCTATAACATGATACTGACCACTTCATCCATCTAGTGCCACATGGTATATAACATGATACTGACCACTTCACCCATCTAGTGCCACATGGTATATAACATGATACTGACCACTTCACCCATCTAGTGCCACGTGGTCTATAACATGATACTGACCACTTCACCCACCTAGTGCCACGTGGTATATAACATGATACTGATCACTTCACCCACCTAGTGCCATGTGGTCTATAACATGATACTGACCACTTCACCCACCTAGTGCCATGTGGTTTATAACATGATACTGACCACTTCACCCACCTAGTGCCATGTGGTCTTTAACATGATACTGACCACTTCACCCATCTAGTGCCATGTGGTCTATAACATGATACTGACCACTTCACCCATCTAGTGCCATGTGGTCTATACCATGATACTGACCACTTCACCCATCTAGTGCCATGTGGTTTATAACATGATACTGACCACTTCACCCACCTAGTGCCATGTGGTCTATAACATGATACTGACCACTTCACCCACCTAGTGCCATGTGGTTTATAACATGATACTGACCACTTCACCACCTAGTTCCATGTGGTCTATAACATGATACTGACCACTTCACCCACCTAGTGCCATGTGGTCTATAACATGATACTGACCACTTCACCCACCTAGTGCGATGTGGTCTTTAACATGATACTGACCACTTCACCCATCTAGTGCCACGTGGTATATAACATGATACTGACCACTTCACCCACCTAGTTCCACGTGGTCTATAACATGATACTGATCACTTCACCCACCTAGTACTACGTGGTCTATAACATGATGCTGACCACTTCACCACCTAGTTCCATGTGGTCTATAACATGATACTGACCACTTCACCCACCTAGTGCCATGTGGTCTATAACATGATACTGACCACTTCACCCACCTAGTGCCATGTGGTCTATAACATGATACTGACCACTTCACCACCTAGTGCCACGTGGTCTATAACATGATACTGACCACTTCACCCACCTATTGCTACGTGGTCTATAACATGATACTGACCACTTCACCCACCTAGTGCCATGTGGTCTATAACATGATACTGACCACTTCACCACCTAGTGCCATGTGGTCTATAACATGATACTGACCACTTCACCCACCTAGTGCTACGTGGTCTTTAACATGATACTGACCACTTCACCCATCTAGTGCCACGTGGTATATAACATGATACTGACCACTTCACCCATCTAGTGCCATGTGGTCTATAACATGATACTGACCACTTCACCACCTTGTTCCACATGGTCTATAACATGATACTGACCACTTCACCCACCTAGTTCCACGTAGTCTATAACATGATACTGACCACTTCACCAATTTAATTTCTCTAATCAGTTTACGATTTTCATTTGTTTCTTATAGGACTTGGTCATTGGTTTTTCAGTCTGTCCATGGTATTTTTTGCATTCTCCTCAGAAACCAGATTTCCACAGCCATCAGATGTTTTTCATTTTGACTGCTCATTGTTCACGCTTAACATCCATACAAAAGTACAGGCTCTATGTATCACCTAAACACTCTTTTTCTCGTAGCAATTGAAATCTTTTTATTGGTCAGTGTGTTTTTTATCTTGCTAAAGGCTACTTTCGCCATGGCGATTCTTGTTCTAATCTCTACAAGGTATCTCCCATCAGATGTTATGACTGTTACGAGATAATTGTACCAATTCACTTGTTGAAGAATATTTCCATTTACTTGTATATTACATTGTGGTATTTCGTTCTTACTAGTGTCAACCATAATATGTGTCTTTTTACAATTTAATTCTAACCCCAGTTGCTCACTGTGTGCAACAACCGCATCTACTAATTGTTGCAGATCCTGCTCATTGTCTGCAATCAATACTGTACAATCTGCATATCTAAATTTATTGATGTTGCGTCCTCCAGTACTGATTCCATTTATATTTTCTACATTTCTGAAAATATTTTCACTGTATAGGGAAAAATGATCTGGAGACATTACACGTCCCTGCCTAACACCTCTCTTAATTGGCTGATATTGTCCCACTTCATTATCAATCTTTATGGCAGCTTGGTGTTTCCAGTATATGTTTTTTTTTAATAAGTCTAATGTCTTTCCCATCAATGTGTAGATCTGCAAGCATATCCACCATGTTAACATGTCTTACTCTATCGAAGGCCTTTGTGTTGTCAATAAAGCAAAGATATATATCTGTGTTTACTTCTATAGAACGTTCAGTAACTGAACACAGCATATACACAGCATTTACTGTACCCTTTCATCCTACAAACCCACATTGTTCTTCCCCTATTTCAGGTTGTATTTTCTTTCTCACTCTTTGCATGATAATTCATAGCAAAATCTTTGTGATGTGACTCATTATACTAATTGTTCTATGTTGATCACATTCCAAGGCTTCTGATTTCTTTGGGATTGCAATAAATTCAAAATACATAATTCAGAAGGTATATGTCCGCTATCATATAATGAGTTCAGCAGTCTGGTGACTTGATTTATTCCATATTCTTCTAAAGCTGTAATTATTTCTGTTGTGATGTTATCTGATCCGGGGGCCTTGCCAGCGTTCATATGGTTAAGAACAGTTCGAACCTCCATCTTCAAAATTGGCTGTCCTTCATTATTAAATCGAATATCATACTGTTCATCTCCGTTATCATCATAAAGGTTTTTCACATAGTCTGACCATACATGTAGAATCTGATCTTTTTCTATTATTATTTTGCCATCTTTAGTTTTTAGACAGCCTGCTGATGTACTTGTTCTTTTATTAGTAAGTTCCTGAATTCTTTTGTGCGCTAATTTGGTATTTTGACTGTTGTGTTGTTTTTCAATTTCTAAGCAATTTTTCTCAAGCCATGCTGTAACGAAAAGACCCTAGTTGGTAGGTTGCCCAGCCAATGGGTCAATGTTACCTTGTATTCTAACCCTTGGGGGTGGACAGGTAGATACACTTCCCCTACTCGTACCGACCCAGTCACAAATGAATAAATGTTATTAGTTTACAGTCCCCCTTTTTGACTCTGGAACCCTTCTATCTACCCTCTAACTAAGGATCTTTAACCCTAGGACCTCGTCCAAGACAATAAACATTACCTTCAGAGAAGACATGTCAACGATCAAAAACGTTTAATGTACACTATAGTCACAGGTAGGAATAGGGATGTCTATGTACAATATAGAAGACAGAGTAGAATAGAGTAAGAGGTGATTCCATGATCATCAGTAGGCATCATAGAAGATAAGCTGTGTGTATCTGTCGAGACTCACCGGGCTCTCTCCCAGCACTGCTGTCTGGAAACTTGTGGACTTTCCCTGCCTCAAGCACCCGATGATCATTCAATGGGGTTAGCCATCAGGACCTACAATGACTGGACTGGGCTAACACAACAACAAGTTCTTGAAATGTCCCTCCATGATAAAGTCACTATCATTGCTTTCCCTAAACAGTCTGGATGGGCGACCCGCAAACCTGAGGTGTCCCCTGGTGACCATCAACAAGAGCGATATCCATATTCAATACACAGTTCAAGAGGAAGTCAAATGTCTAAATACCGCTGGTTGGGTGAATTCAGATCTCAGAAGCTTTTCTCAAATATAGCCAATAAGTGTCATAGTCTCTCTAAACTTGGTTATGAAAGATCTCGTGTGCAGTTCTCAAATATAGCCAATAAGTGTCATAGTCTCTCTGAACTTGGCTATGAAAGATCTCGTGTGCAGTTCTCAAATATAGCCAATAAGTGTCATAGTCTCTCTTAACTTGGCTATGAAAGATCTCGTGTGCAGTTCTCAAATATAGCCAATAAGTGTCATAGTCTCTCTTAACTTGGCTATGAAAGATCTCGTGTGCAGTTCTCAAATATAGCCAATAAGTGTCATAGTCTCTCTGAACTTGGCTATGAAAGATCTCGTGTGCAGTTCTCAAATATAGCCAATAAGTGTCATAGTCTCTCTGAACTTGGCTATGAAAGATCTCGTGTGCAGTTCTCAAATATAGCCAATAAGTGTCATAGTCTCTCTTAACTTGGCTATGAAAGATCTCGTGTGCAGTTCTCAAATATAGCCAATAAGTGTCATAGTCTCTCTTAACTTGGCTATGAAAGATCTCGTGTGCAGTTCTCAAATATAGCCAATAAGTGTCATAGGCCTTCTGAAGTTTGCTATGAAAGATCTCATGTGTAGTTCTCGACTCTGGCAGATGAATATCAACATAGATATTCGAACTCAGGTCTGACCTGACTCCACCTGAGTCGGGTCGTATAAGATGGTGTTCATGATGTATAAGACGTTATCTGTTACATAACAAAAGACGACCCAGTCAGTGAATCGAGTTAGGATCTGGGCACTGCTGTACTCGTCGAACGGTCACTAGGTTCAGTGAACAACATTTTACTACCTGTGTTATCTCAATAAGGTTAAGTGTTTGTTACCGAAGCGATGGAATTGATGTGCTCCCAGAGCCATGACGTCACCCAAGCATGGGTAGTCTTTCTGGAGTGAACGTGTAATCAAAACTTTCCATCGTCGTATCCGTTCGTTATGGAACATATAACAGGCAACACCTGCAAGGAGAGGGGTAGGTGAGAGCATTCGACACCAACACGGATCAACTTGCATAAATTTAAACATCAAAGCCTTCAGTAAAATTCTAACCAATATTTAAACTGTTAGGGAATCATCCCCATCAAGACATATGTTCAAGCATGTGTAGGATTCTCATGTCAGATGGCACCTGGATCAGCCCGTCGGAAAGGTTAGGTTCCAAGACGTACATGTCTGATCGTCTAGCACTTCACTCTCATTCCTCTACCTTTCTCTTGCCTCTTGTTGTACACCGAGAACCATTCAAAAAGCTACTTTACATAAATACACTATATCTCCGGTAGAATTGTCATCTTGACCACTCCCCATCATTTGGCCACGTAATCATTGTCATGAATTAACTACATCTTAAATTAATTAATTAACAAATAAATTAACCAATGAATTAAACAAACCATATGTTTCGCTGCTGGGATGTCTTTCTCATAAGATAGCGAAACCCTTCATACTAACCCCCTTGTTGCAGGCGGCAAGAAGTCATCGTTGAAAAACATGTATTGTCCACCACATGTTCAAGGTGTACGTTTGGCAGCTTGTGACACGGTGCTGACAAGAAGGTGAATTTGTCCACAACACTTAGTCTATAACCGTTCACCTTGATATTTGGCACGATATGATTATTCCCTGGAGCTGGCTGGTACTTATTTACAGTCTTCTCCAAGTTGATATTGAGCCCAAAGTTGGCACAGGCATGTGAGAAAGCTGAAACGTTGTGTTGCATATCTGCCTCTGAGTTGGCATATAGAGCGCAATCATCAGCAAACAGCAGTTCTCTGACGGTGTCGCTATTAGTTTTGGTTTTGGCTTTTAGCCTTCTGAGATTGAACAGCTTTCCATCCATGCGGTAGTTGATGTTATTCCAATGTCATTGTTCTCGAAGGCATTCGTCAGCATAGCTGAAAACATGAGGCTGAACAGTGTTGGTGCCAGGACACATCCTTGCTTCACTCCATTGGTGACAGGAAAGGGCTCAGACAGCTCACCATTTTCCTGTACTCTTGCCTGCATACCATCATGAAATAGCCGCACTATTAGGACAAACTTTTGTGGACAGCCATAATTCGTCATAATCTTCCACAGTCCTTCTCTGCTAACTGTATCAAAAGCCTTGGTAAGGTCAATGAAAGTGGAGAACATTTCAAAGTTCTGTTCCTGACATTTCTCTTGCGGCTGCCTTGCAGCGAAAATCATGTCAACCGTTCCTCGTTCTTTTCTGAAGCCACATTGACTCAGGAAGAAGACCTTGATCGAGATGGGCCGTGAGGCGATTGAGAAGAATTCTGGCGAGTATCTTCCCTGCAATTGAGAGCAAGGAGATGCCTCGGTGGTTGTCACAGGATTGGCGGTTTCCTTTACGTTTGTAACGGTGGACTATTGACGCGTCCTTGAAATCTTGTGGCATGGTCTCGTTCACCCATATGTTTGCAAACAGTGAGAATAAAAGAGCAAACAATTACAACATAAGTACAAATATACGCACCATGTAATACAAACAATAATGAGCAAGAATGCGAGGAATTCCACGAAGACATCCATGAGGTGCTAAATAAAATAGATAAGCAGGACACCATAATAGTTATGGGAGACTTCAATGCAAGACTAGGACACAATAGAGCGGGCAGACAAAAACATATTGGAGCATTTGGAGACCAACGTAATGAAAGAAATGATAACGAAAGTAGACTGACAGAGCTATGCAGTCAACGCGACCTCTATATAACAAATACATTCTACAAACACAAAGACACACAAATATACATTTGGTAAAAATGGAACGATCTAGATACTAAAAGCCAAATTGATTTTATATGAACCAGAAATAACAGGAAGAGAAATATATTAGATGCAAGTGCAGTGCCCACCTTAGATATAAAGACAGACCACAAACAGTAGTTGCCACAATAAGAATCATCAGTAGAAGGAAGCAAAGGCCAGGAAAATACATGCCATGCGAGTCAGTAAACTTTAAAAAAAAACCTCAAAGATGAGGTTGTGAGGGAAAATTATGAAAAAGAGCTAACTGAAATCTTTGTAAAATTACCTATTATAGAAAGAAAGACGATGGAAGAAGAATGGGAGATGTTTAAATCAAGCATTTTAAATACTGCAAAGATAACATGTGGAACCATGAAAAAACTTAAAGCACGGATAAAGAAAATAACAAGTTGGTGGAACGCAGAAGTAAAGAAAGCTGTAAAAGACAAAAAGAAAAAAATATAAATAGTGGTCGAAAAGCAAACAGGAATGCGATATCATAGAATAGAACGAGAAGACATGTGAATAGAATAGTAAAGAGAGAGGAATAAAAAGACTGGTAGGAGTATGGAGAAACTCTAAATAAAAACTACAAGGAGGCAACTAGACAAGTCTATAAAAAGATAAGTGCAATGAGAACCAGAGGAGAACCCTTTGACCCAACTGAAATAATTAACAACGAAAATGGAGAACCAATAAGTGAACAAAAACAAATCCTAATAAGATGGAAACATTACTTCGAACATCTTCTCAACATCCCATCAGATGTCACAGGAATTCAAGAAACCGACACAGATGCTACCGAAGAACCAGAACCAGACATACTGAAAGAAGAAATTATAGAAGCCATTAGATTAGCCCAATTAACAAAATCACCAGGACAAGATGAAATACCAAATAAACTAATTAAAGCAGCAAGAGAAGTAGGAACAGCTTGGCTACATAGACTATTCAACCACGTTTGGGTAGAAGAACAGACACCACGAGACTGGGGAAACGCCATAATTATCCCAATTTGGAAAAACAAAGGCAGCAAAAGAGACTGCACACAATAGTAGTAGGGGAGACGCAATTTACTTATCATTTTAGAACTTTAGTCCTTCGTAGTGACGTCATATTTTACTATACACAAGTCATGATCCTATGCTCTGACGTCACAAAACTGAGTCCTTCGGGGACCGCCCTTTTTGAATTTTGGCGGTTATTTTCTTGGTTCTGGGTGACTACTTCCGGTGTGGTGGCGGCGGAGGTGGTGGACAACGAGACAAACCCCGGGCATGTGGAATACTTATATAGATAAGTAGACCAAATAGTCGCCGGGTTCGAGTCCCAGTGTGTGTGTGTGTGGTCACGTGGTGCGATCCAACCCCAGTCATATCGATCCCCTTCGATGAAGGAGATCGATATCAATAAGACAGAAAATTGATTTATTCCATCTCTTGAGATAACCCGAGGCTCCTTAGTTGGATGATGAAAAATCTTTTGTACGCTTCGGCCGAAGTCCTGACCCAGGTATCAACATTAAGCGCTTGGTGAAAATCTGGTTTAGAAATATACTAGCCATCCATAGAATAATACTAAAAATTAACCCTAAAAACATAATTAAACACCAAATTTTCTTGTATGTGTACTGTAATATAGTTACGTCAATAAAACAACTACGAGTCTCATTTAATTTAAGCCATAACTTCCTGAGATAATCATGAAAATATGTAATGAAACCCCTACAAATAACTTCCCTTGACAAACATAATTATCTCCCCTTCATTGCACCATAACAAATACAACAGGTAAAGGTCAAACATGTGAATTACTGTCGAGTGATGAAAAAAGTCTAACGTGCTGACCGGCCAGCTCTGATCATTACTGGAGATAAACACGCACACTAAAGCAGGCTGACAACAGCGCTGGCCAGTTCGAGTTGATCTTACCTGAGATAAACACACCCATTGAGGCGTTATGGTTGACCGTTAACATAATTAACACAGTGACACAACCGGGGCTGTGAAGGGAATATTTGGGTAGGAAAAAATAAGCTATGCTCAAATATACCTATACGAAGTGTGTGTGAAGAGGGTGTATCAACAGTTAGGTGTCTATCTATTACAGAACGTCGCAGTCAACCCCAACATTGTTTATGCAATGCATTTACAGGACGTTGCAGACAACCCCAACAGTGATTGGTTGCGCCTGTGTCATGACATCCGTGTATGCGTGCATGTGTATGTACATGCGCGCGTGTGTGTGTGTGTGTGTGTGTGTGTGTGTGTGTGTGTGCGCTATCTATTACATGATGTTGCAGTCAACCCCAATATTGTTTGGTTGCTCGTATCCATCATGATTCGCCGTGTCATCTCACGACCAGATGATTGCCTCGTACTATGTGTCTACCTATTACAGCTGGTAGAGAAGCTGTAATGCAATGCATTTACAGGACGCTTCAGTCAACCCCAACATTCTTTGATTGATCTTGTACCAACATGACAACCGTGTGTGTGTGTCCGCGCATGTAGGCGTGTGTGCGTGCGTGGGTGTACGTCCGAGTGTATGTATGTGTGTGTGTATGCGCGCTACCAATTACAGGACATCGCAATCAACCTCAGTATTCTACGGAGTGTCTGACTTCCTGGGGCAAGCTTTGCAATTGTCATTATGTATGAACGACAGTCATGTCGTGTACGCCAGCGCGCGCGTGTGTATGTACATGCGTGTGTGAATGCGCGCGTGTGTGTGTGCCATCAATTACAGGACATCACAGTCAACCTCAACATTCTATGGAGTTTCATGTGTGTTGGGTAAGTTTGCGATTCTAATTTTGAATGAAAGACAACCATGTCATGTGCGTGTGAAGAGGGTGTATCAACAGCTAGTTGTCTATCTATTACAGGACGTCGCAGTCAGCTCCAACATTGTTTATGCAATGCATTTACAGGACGTTGCAGACAGCCCAACATTGATTGGTGCTCGTGTACCATAATGACATATGTGTGTATGTGCACGCGCGCGTGTGTGTGCTATCAATTACAGGACATCGCATTCAGCCTCAACATTCTATGGAGTTTCATGTATGCTGGGCAAGTATGCGATTTTCATTTTGAATGAACGACAACCATGTCATGTGCGTGTGAAGAAGGTGTAGCACCAGCTAGATGTCTATCAATTACAGGACAGCACAGTCAACCTCAACATTCGTGCATCCTGGGCAAGCTTGCCGGTGTCTTTCTGAACAACCGGCATCCATGATCGTCTGTAGTGTCTGTAATCAAGATTACCATCATCATCATCATCAGCCAGCACTACCAACAAAATCATTATCATCATCAGCGTCAGCTTCGTCATCAGTTGAAGGTGACCGTCGGGTGACTCACCATAGGGCTATGTCGGCGGAGTGAACGTACGTGAGCGTGTTCAGACATGTCTTTGGGGAAAACTGGAGGATGACTCAGAACGTACTGACAGCATAACGATTAACAATTAAATTTCTACATGAAACATTCAAGTTGGAAACATAAAGAGAAATTTAATTGTTAATTTTTTGTACAATGTTATTGTTGAAATTGGTTAACAAAGTTTCCTACTTTTTATAAGTTTCGATGAACTTTGCTCAAAGTTTTAACCTGTGGTTAACAAAGTTTCCTACCTTTTTATGACTTTTGTTTGAAATTTGGCCAAACTTGTCCAAACATATTCACCTTTGGTTAACACATTTTCTTACTTGGCCCACATTTTTTACCGTTTAGTTAACAAAGTTTCCTACTTTTCATAATTTTGGGTGAAATTTGGTCACACTTTTCACGTCTGGACAACAAAATTTCCTACGTTTCATAAGTTTGGGTGAAAGTTGGCCAAACTTTTCATGTTTGGTTAACAAATTTTCCTACTTTTCATATGTTTGACTGAGATTTTTATAAGTTTGGTTTGAAATGTGGCTAATCTTTTAACATTTGGTTAACAAATTTTCTTACTTGGCCAAGATTTTTGCCATTTGGTTAACAAAGTTTCCTACTTTTCATAAGTTTGGGTGAAATGTGGTCAAACTTTTCACATCTGGACAACAAAATTTCCCACTTTTCATAAGTTTGGGTGACAGTTGGCCAAACTTTTCACGGTTGGTTAACGAATTTTCCGACTTTTCATATTTTTGACTGAGATTTGTATAAGTTTGGTTTGAAATTCGGCTAAACTTTTCACATTTGGTTAACAAATTTTCTTACTTTTCATAAGATTGGGTGAGCTTTTTATAAGTTTGGCTGATATGTAGCCAAAATTTTTTTCCCTTTGGCTAACAAATTTTATTACTTGGCCAAGATTTTTGCCATTTGGTTAACAAAGTGTCCTACTTTTCATAGGTTTGGGTGATATTTGGTCAAACTTTTCACATCTGGACAACAAAATTTCTCACTTTTCATAAGTTTGGGTGAAAGTTGACCAAACTTTTCGCGGTTGGTTAAAAATTTTCCTTCTGTTCATATGTTTGACTGAGATGTTCATAAGTTTGGTTTGAAATTTGGCTAATCTTTTCACATTTGGTTAAAAGATGTTCCTACTTTCCATAAGTTTGACTGAGATTTTTATGTTTGATTGAAATGTGACTAAAATTCTTCACTTTGATTAACACATTTTCCTACTTTTCATAAGTTTGGGTGAGCTTTTTTTTATAAGTCTGGTTTAAATGTAACCACAATGTTTTCCCTTTGGCTAACAAATTTTATTACTTTACCAAGATTTTTTCTCTTCATTCTCTCATCACATGACAACTATATACACTGTAAACACTATAAAATATTCAACATCGAAGACGTAATTATAATATAGGCCTGTTTATTTTGCAGTAGATTAGTACATTTTACAGTATTTCAGTATATTTTTTCAAGAATAAAAAATGCATAATGTCATTATACGAAATGGATGATGTGATATGAGGTGGTATACATAGTATCAGCACAACATTTTATTTTCACATACAGAGCTATACACATTTTATGTTGTTTCTGTGTTTCTTCACACCATTGTCTGAGTAGGTTGGTTTTTCGAGGTGGTAGCCTGGTATGTATATGTCACTTGGCATGTAGTCATAAGGCTGGTCTCCTGATTGGAGGGCTGACATCTGAGTATTGTAGACAGCAGGGCCATCGATCATCTGAGTGTCGGGCACATCAAACATCTGGCTATTGGGCTCTTCACATACCTGGTAGCTGGGGTCATCACACATCTGACTGTACCTTGTTTGATTTTGTTACTGGCTTGGTTAACTTGGTTGAGTCGGTCAAAGTCAGCTAGGATCTCGCGATGTATGGTGATCTGTTCATATTCTTGTCCAGTAAGTGTCATACCCGTCTTAGTCGGAAATTTCTAGTCGGCTTCACCGTGAAATCTTCGGATGTGTAACGACGTCATTCCTCTGTAGGATGAGACATGCACGGCCTTATCACCACCGCCCACTGGTCTAATAGTCTCACCACTACGAGTCATGTAGACCCAGTTAGCAGGCACAGTCTTGAGGTATGTAGTCATCTTCTGTTCACAATTCTTGAGTGTTACCAGCCTCGGGTTTATATACTAGATTTTTGAGCCACTCGTAAAACTTCTTCTCGCTTCTTAGGTCAAGCGATTCAGATTACACTCACGTGGCTGTTCGTATGGCACGACTAAACGTTGTACTACCCGCTCCTTGAACTTGTGTATGGCTGAGCTGTCTTGGGGAATGGGGGTCATGGTCGCCACATGACCTCTAGCCATGATGAAATAGATAGCGTAGAGGATGCGGTGTTACTTGTGCTGTAGTCACTGTGAGCTAGTCTGTGATGTCAGAATACCAGTGATATACATATGCAGTCTCCTCACACCCACTGTAGTTTTCTTCGTCTTGAGGTCTGGTCAGCTATTAAAGATAGGACTGTAAGTATACTACACCCATTTTGTTTCTTATGTAGTGTTTTAATAATCGTCCGCTAGTGTGAATTGACTAAAGGTTAAGGATGCCGGTGACGATGTTCGCTCGACATTTGGTGACGCTGGTTCTGAAGTATCCTGTTGTCGATTATAGTCGAGGATGCACTCCTCGATTCTATTCAGGCTTAATGTGATTATTTCTTGTTTGGTGAAGTTCTGTTGTAGTACATCCCACAGTCGACTCGTTACTAGGTCCGCAAAACTACCACCCTCACCATAATCACAAGAATGACTGAATGGATTCTCAGCTTCTTGATTTTGTGAGACATTAACACACGCCATGCAATACCTGTGTGGTTCAGCTATTAGTATGCTCCACTGTTTGCTAATTAGGTGTTCATGGGCCTCGGAATCTGTAAAACAGATAAGAATAGGGTACTTTATCAGCATTATAGACGTGGGTATTACAGATAATAGCTATTGATCTGACATGCAATTTCTGTTACACAGTTCATACATTTATATCGATAATGGGTATGTGGACCCTGGTACACTTGCACCATCCTCTGCGACCACACATTACTACCTATATTATTAAGGTACCAACATAGTGCTGTGTTCAAAAGTTCGAATGCCAGCTCTATACCATGTCGACCCAGCCTATAATACTATAGGAAGAAATGGTTTGTCTCTTCAGATATATGCGTCTAGAATCATATATCCCAAGTATTATACTAGTATTGTTAGGTTACCCATATATCTACTTGGAGAAACCAAGCGAATTGTAACATTGTGAGGTATTTGCTGTTCACTGAGACCGGTACTTCTATTTGACGAATGCTGGTCGTCTTAAACATGGTATTTGCTGACGTAGAATGACTCAGCAGTATATTGTCTGGCCAAGTGACCGGATGCGACTCTATCTTTGACCATTAGTCACGTGTTTAGGATGTATCTCATAAGACACGATACCGGCTACAGCGCCATCTTTGATCGGTTTTAGTCACGCGGTTGTACACTTACACATGTGATCGAGTGCGACGCCATCTTTAATCAGTTTTAGTCACGTGTTTCGATTGTATACCTTCGACATATGACCGGAAGCATCGTCATATTTGATCGGCTGTATCGTTATGCTGTCAGTACGTTCTGAGTCATCCTCCAGTTTTCCCCAAAGACATGTCTGAACACGTTCACGTACGTTCACTCCGCCGACATAGCCCTGTGGTGAGTCACCCGATCGGTTACCTTCAGCTGATGACGAAGATGATGATGATGATGATGATGATGATGATGATGATGATGATGATGATGATGATGATGATGATGATGATGATGATGATGATTTTGTTGGTAGTGCTGGGTGATGATGATGATGATGATGATGATGATGATGATGATGATGATGATGATGATGATTTTGTTGGTGGTGCTGGGTGATGATGATGATGGTAATCCTAATTACAGACACTACAGACGATCATGGGTGCCGGTTGTTCAGAAAGACACCAGCAAGCTTGCCCAGGAAGCACAAATGTTGAGGCTGACTGCGCTGTCTTGTAATAGATAGACAACTAGCTGTTGATACACCCTCTTCACACGCACATGACATGGTTGTCGTTCATTCAAAATGAAAATCGCAAACTTACCCAGTACACATGAAACTCCATAGAATGTTTAGGTTGACTGTGATGTCCTGTAATTGATAGCACACGCGCGCGCGCGTGCACACACGCATGTACATACACACACGCGCGCGCTAGTGCACACAACATGACTGTCGTTCGCACATAATGACAATTATAAAATTTGTTCCAGGAAGTCAGACACTCCGTAGAATACTGAGGTGTTTCCAAGGCACCAGGGCCGGGATATATACTGGCCAAGACCTGCTGACACGTCCACGTCGTGCGTCCTGGGCAACAGGTCTCCTCGGGGACCTGGCTAACATCAGTAGGATCGATGATTCCTCCGAAGTCGGAGTGTGTCTGCCTGCATGGCGAGGAACCACCAGTCTGCACACCAATAAGCCAGACATGGGACAACGGATACTCACGCACACCTCAGGTCCGGTATGACATCACATTGATGTTGGACAACAGGATGTATTCATCCGACATACAGGACTTCACGCTGGAGTTCACAGCCAGCGAGCGCAAGCAAGCACTGAGGTTGACTGCGATGTGCTGTAATTGGTAGCACACACACACACACACACACACACATACATACACTCAGCCGTACACCCACGCACGCACACAAGCCTACATGCGCGGATACACACACACACAAAAACACGGTTGTTATGTTGGTACAAGCGCAACCAAACAATGTTGGGGTTGACTGCAGCGTCCTGTAAATGCATTGCATTACAGCTTGACTACCAGCTGTAATAGGTAGACACATAGTACGAGGCAATCATTTGGTCGTGAAGTAACACGGCAAATCATGATGGATACGAGCAACCAAACAATATTGGGGTTGGCTGCGATGTCCTGTAATAGATAGCACAGACGCTCATGTACATACACACGCACGCATACACGGATGTCATGATGGCACACGCGCAACCAATCACTGTTGGGGTTGTCTGCAACGTCCTGTAAATGCCTTGCATAAACAATGTTGGGGTTGACTGCGACTTTCTGTAATAGATAGACACCTAGCTGTTGATACACCCTCTTCACGCCCACTTCTTTAAGGTATATTTGAGCATAGCTTATTTTTTCCTACCCAAATATTCCCTTCACAGCCCCGACTGTGTCACTGCGTTAATTATGTTAACGGTCAACCAGAACGCCTCAATGGGTGTGTTTATCTCAGGTAAGATCAACTCGAGCTGGCCAGCGCTGTTGTCAGCCCGGTTTAGTGTGAGTGTTTATCTCCAGTAATGATCAGAGCTGACCGGTTGTGTGGTCAGCATGTTAGACTTTTTTCATCACTCGACAGTAATTCACATGTTTGACCTTTACCTGTTGTATTTGTTATGGTGCAATGAAGGGGGGATAATTCTGTTTGTCAAGGAAAGTTATTTGTAGGGGTTTCATTACATATTTTCATGATTATCTCGGGAAGTTATGGCTTAAATTAATGAGACTCGTAGTTGTTTTAATTGACGTAACTATTCTACAGTATACATACAAGAAATGTCGGTGTTTAATTATGTTTTTAGGGTTAAATTTTAGTATTATTCTATGGATGGCTAGTATATTTCCAAACCAGATTTTCACCAAGCGCTTAATGTTGATACCTGGGTCAGGACTTCGGCCGAAGCGTATAAAAGTTTATTCATCCTCCAACTATGAAGCTTCGGGTTAGCACAAGAGATGGAATAAATCAATTTTCTGTCTTATTGATATCGACCTCCTTCATCGAAGGGGATCGATATGACTGGGGTTCGATCACACCACGGTTACTCTGGTTTCTCTTCACAAACGAACAAATCTTTCGTTTTTTAGATTTTTCATTGTTGTGATATTTCCGGAACTTCATCAACAGCAGACATGGCAGCTTTTTGACAACATGGAATCTGTGGACATCGACCGTTTTCTCGAGGGGACACCGCATCATAAAAAGGTACTTTGGTTCTAACTATTACCGGACCCGGCGCGGCGGCCAAAGGCACGCCCCATTTAATTACCAGCACGTTGCTCGGCCCATGCGGGGTGCCTGCTGGCGGAGTAGCGGACATCTACAGATATGAGACACCCACGCGGTGGTTTGTAAATCTGACCCAAGCTGCCCATGTAGCAGTTTACAAAGGCCTGCATGGCAAAGAGATAAAACTGCCGACGGAGGGACTCGAGGTGTCGATTGAACACTTTGAAAAGGAACGAGAAAGTGTGACTATTCATTGGCTCCCCAACACGATTCCTCCAGAGGGAGTCAAATTCATCGTAAAACAGACAATTGGGGACGAAAATGCGGAAGTATTCCGCATTAAGTACGGTAGCGGAAAATGGGGAGTCCTGTGCACCCCAACAAAAACAATACCACATTATGCCAAGATTACGGCTCCTGGGAAAATCACAAGAGACCACCGTATTATGTTCACAATAGTGGGTCGTCGCACCGAATGCCCTACATGTTGCCTGGACTCACACTGGGCCAACAAATGCCCGAGCCGGAGACAAAAGAAAGACAATATAAATATCACACAACCAACTGAAAGATCACAAGAAGATTTCCCCTCACTCGGGGGAAAACCTCAAACAATTTCGAACAACAAAAAACAAGATGTCGCCGAGACAGCCGGCCTAAAAGAAGCCACAAGGCCAGACGAGGACAACGCCGCCCAAGATGATGTCGAGGTAGCTGGCGGACCGGTGACCACGGAGACAGACGCAGAAACTCAAGCAAAAACAATTTCACAAGAAACCAACGATGACGGCTTCAAAACCGTCCACTATGGCAGAAAAAGACAGTGGGCAGAGAGGAGAAATTCCTCAAGCAACAAAGACATGAGAGAAGAGGAAGAAAGACTTTCCCCTTCGCCTTCCAAGCCATGCAAGAAAGCTCTACAAAGCAGGATGAAAACAGTGACAACGAAGGACCACTTTTATTAACACTGACGAAGACACCGACGAAGACCACGAGGAAAACGAAAACTACAAACATACCATCAAACCCGAAGACGCAATCCAAAATTGAATTACCACAGGAAAGATAAAGGTAATCACTTAAACTTAACCACCATGTTGTTTTATTTTTAATTTTTTTTTTTTTAATGGCTGACGATTTATGTTTGATTAGCTTAAATATTCGTGGTATGAGAATGAAATTAAAACAAATAGTCACTCTCATACACAAATACAAGCCGGATTTTCTGTTATTACAAGAAACAAATATCCAAACAGAGTTTGAAGCAGCTGAATTGGTAACACGGCTAGGATTAAAACATTCGTCATTCAGTTTGGCGGAAAACAACACAGGGTCAGGGACAGCGATCCTACAAATTTCCGACACATGGACCATTTTTAGGTCACACAGAGACTCACATGGTAGGATTTGCACAGTTGAGGTAAAAAACGAAGCACACACGTACGCTATTGTTAACATACATGCACCACCAAACTACAATTATCAACCTCTATGTTATGAACAGTTAGACGACTTATTAACACAGACATACAGGGGACAGAATATTGTTCTTGCCGGTGATTTCAACTGTGTTCTTGAAGAAATGGATGTTGTATGAGGTGAAGTGAGAACACAGCTGAGAAGGACCGGCAAGGACAGCATACATCAACTAGACACACTGCTAAACATCATCGACACACACAACCTCACAGACGCATTCAGGCAAACACACCCCGACAGCAGAGAAACGACATACACAAACAAAGAACACAACAGATCATCCAAATTAGACAGATTCTATACACCCGCAACACACCACATCATAAAAACCCAACACCTACGAGAAACACTAGACTTCACAGATCACAAAGGTACACTTGTACACTTTAGCCCAAACAACACAGACACGCAGCCACACAAACGGTCACCACACTAGAAGTTCAATTGTACACTTCTGAAACACGCAGGACATGTACAATATATGACACAGCTCATACACACTTACACAGACAATATACCGACGGAGAACATCACACAATACTGGGACTTGCTAAAAAGCACGATACGAAGCAGAACACAACATTTAGCAACCATGATTCACAAAGACAGAATAAGACAGAAGCGAATTATGCAGACAGCCATACGACTAACAAAACAGACAGACAGAGATGCACTTCATTTACACACACTTGAAGCACAGCTAGAGGAACACCAACAACACAGATATTTGGGTGCTCTTCTCAGAACAAAGCTCAACACTATTACACAAGAGTCAGCAAGTAGACAATACATGACAATAGAGCAGAATATACAGCATAGGAGACAAATAAGCCAAATATCAGACATGCAGGGGAACATGCAGACAGAAACACCACACATAGGGACCGCTTTCCAGCAACACTACACACATCTATTCACAGCAGAGGCGGTAGACACACAGATACAAGACAACTTCTTACAGTACACAAAGAAATTACCTGACACAGACAGAGAAACACTGGACACAGAGCTGACACTGGCAGACATATTACAGGCACTGAGCACACTAAACAAAGACAAAACTCCAGGACCAGACGGTTTGACAGTAGAATTCTACCAACACTTCTTTCCTATCCTAGGCAATCTTCTCCTCAAAGTCTATCAGGAAGCCTTTGACAAACAACAATTACCTGAAAGCTGTAACATGTCCTACATCACACTCATACGCAAAGATAACACCGACAAAACACAACTGAAGAACTGCAGACCAATTTCCTTACTCAACATAGACTGTAAGATACTTGCCAAATCACTTACCAACAAACTCAAACCCTTCATGCCAACACTCATACACCCCGACCAACAGTGCAGTGTCAAAGACAGAAATATACACAACCAAAACCACCTAATTAGAGACATAATTAACAACACATATGGGAAAGATTGTCCATCCTCCATCATGTCCGTGGATCAAGAGAAGGCTTTCGACAGAATTTTCCATACTTACCTCCATAGAACACTAGAACACTGTAACATAGGAGAGTACTACAGGCAGTGGATACAGATCTTATACAAAAACCCTGAGAGCAAAGTGTTGGTGAACCACTCACTGACAGATAGCTTCAGGCTCACTAGATCTGTAAGACAGGGATGTCCCTTATCACCACTACCGTAGTGCTCACCTTAGAGCCTTTACTAGAAAAGATAAGACAAGACACTAGTATTAAAGGAACCTTCCTACATGGGATAGGAGAGCAGAAGCTTGCCGCTTATGCAGATGACACTGCCTTCTTCCCCACTAGCAACATCTCAATAAGGAACATACTCCACACCTTTACCCATTTTGGAAAAGGCAGTGGAGCCAAAGTAAATATATAGAAATCACAGATAATGGGTCTAGGAAGGTGGAAACAAAAGTCTGATTTCCCTCCAGACCTGAGACACACAGACACCATGAAGCTGTATGGGATCACATTCCCATGGGATCCCACAAAAACACACAAACAGACATGGCACTCATTGACTGAACAGATCACAGACATGTTACACAGGTATAGGTACAAAACATCCACAATATTTGGTAGAAGCACAATAGTCAAAACATACATAATACCCAAAATATTATACTTAGCGACAGTACTAGACCCTCCCAAACAGACCGTCACAGACATAAACATACAAACAGACGCTTCATCTTCACCAATACAATACACAGCATACAACACAAAACACTCATACAGGACAAACTACAGGGGTGGGGGGGGGGGGGGGGGGATTTCACTACAGGACATCCACACAAAAATACTGTCACTTAGAATCAGTCACGTAGGTAAAATCATCAAACATCCAGAACAACATAGGTTAGCTTTATATTATATAGCACATAACATAAAACAACTCACACCTCTTAACAATGCAACTGCACACTACCAGGGAACACTGCCAATATTCTACCAGATATGCATATAGGCAATACAAGGACATGAACAGTTAATACAGCAAACAACACACAAAATATACAAACATTTCGTTAGAAAGCAAGCACCATCACTCAAACTTAGGATTAAAAGAGGACACAAATACTTCATGTCTGACTTCACATGCACCTTTTCAAACCTACACAACAAACACATAACACCAAAAGCTAGAGAGATCACATATAGACTGATATACAATATGACACCGACGACACAGACAGAAGCATACAAATTCAAACAAATAGCACAATGTCAGCTATGTAGACATAACACAACAGAGACAGAGGAACACATTTATTATACATGTCCAACAATTACAGCCATACGCGCAACACTCAAACACCTCATACAATCACACAGGCAAACAAACCGACATATATAAAGCAATTTTTCTCAACACTATACCAAAATCAGCAAAAGGAACACATACAAAACTACTGACAGCTCTTTTTTTACTACAGACAGCTCATATGGACATGTAAAAACTCAGCCAGATACAAACACCGCACATATAACACACACTTAATATCATTTATGTACACGCACAAAATATCACAACTCTTTCCAGAGTTGGTATAAATGGTATACCAACTCGAGAAATTTTGGTAATTTTTTGGAAATTTTGGTAATTTTTTGGAAATTTTGGTATACATGAGTGAGAGAAAGAAAGAAGAAACTGTAAGTGAATGGTGAGTGAATGATTAAAAAGATCACATATGGTCAAAAGACCAATGGAAAATCCCTTATGTAAAGAATAGTGGAAGTATAAATGCTTGTTTACATTTGTTTCAAAATGATGGTTTCACTTTTATAGATAAGGGGGAAAAGAAAAAAGGAGAAAAGAAAATTTAACTCCTCCCATTCCTATGTACTATTTATGGAATGTTTTGCTTTTAAATGAACTTGTTGTGCTAAACTACCACCACAACTAAGATTAATATTTTAGTAAATAGAATCACATATCTATTACACTATTATTATTATTTTCATTATTTTCATTATTATTATTATTATTATCATCATTATCATTATTATTTTTACTATCATTACCCTACCCTCCTTATCCTTAGTATCATTAATTTAATAAGTATTAATGCTATCACCATTATTATTTAACAACTTCATTCCCCCATGCCCCCCCCCCCCCCTCCTCTGTTTAAGGCTTGTTGCTTTTGCTACTACCCCCTCTAGTTGTTTCAAACATTTGTCCTGCCTGTACCATCATTAGAGTGGTCATGGTGGCATTGGTGCAGTGAAACCAATTGGTGAGAGAGTAGCGAGGGAACAACATGTAAAGACCTTCCCCTATCCTTGTAATCAATACTTACCTTATTATCTTTAGTATCATTAATGTTATAAGTATTATTGATATCATCATTATTATTTTACAATTACATCTCCCCCGCCCCCCCCCCCCCCCCCCCTTTTGCTTACGGTTTGTTTGCCTTTGCTACTAACCCCACTGGTTGATTTCAAACATTTGTCCTGCCTGTGCCATCATCACCAGGGTGGTCAGGAGGGCATTGATGGAATGGAACAATTGGTGGGAGGGTAGCGCGGGAAACAAAAATGTAAAGATCTCCCTTTCTCTTAGTCACCCCCTTTGAATCATGTGAGTGAGTGTTAAATGAATGAATGAATACAAAAACACATATGGTTATCAAACCAAAAAATACTGTAAAAACTTATGCAAATACAAATGTTTGTTAAAAATTTTATTTTAAAAAAGAAAGAGAGAGCGAAGAGGAAAATATGAATGAACCCCTACATTTAGGGGAAAAAACAAGGAGGAAAATATAACCCACTCCTTTACTCCAAGTATTACTAAAAACTGCAGTTTGCATGTGTATGTACCTGATAGGCTATGTTAGCACCATTACAAAGAAAATCATACTAGCAAATGGAATCACATATTGTAAAAAGGTGTATCATTTTCATAACTATTATTACCATTGCTATTTTTTTTATAATTGCTGTTATTACCCTCAGTATGTCTCCTCTTGTCATTATTATTATTGTCATCATTAGTAATAAACAAAAATCCATTTCCCATGTGACCCACCTCCCCTTGCTCATGGTTTGTTGCTGCCTTTGCTGATACCCACACCGGTTTGGTTCAAATATTTATCCTGCCCTTACCATCATTGCCCAGAGAGGAATGGTAAGGCATTGGTGTAGTGGAAGTAAATTGGTGAGAGGGTGGCAAGGGGAAAAAAATGCAAAGATTGTAAAAATTTGTGCAAATACTGATGCTTGTTTTACTTTTTACAATAAGTTTTTTTTTTTTTTTTTTTTTTTTTTTTTTTTTTTTTTTTTTTTTTTTTTTTTTTTTAAAGGAAAAGGAAAAACTGAATGAACCCTTACAAATAAGACCCAAAAAAAAAATCGGGTTAGCTCGAGAGATGGAATAAATCAATTTTCTGTCATATTGATTTCGATCTCCCTCACCGAAGGGGATCGATATGACTGGGGTTCGATCACACCACGTGACCACACACACACACACACACACACACACACACACACTGAGACTCGAACCCGGCGACTATTTGGTCTACTTATCTATATAAGTATTCCACATGCCCGGGGTTTGTCTCGTTGTCCGCCCCCACCACCCCCGCTGCTGCCGCCGCCACACCGGAAGTAGTTATCACGACAACCGGAAGTGGCCACCCAGAACCAAGAAAATAACGCCAAAATTCAAAAAAGGCGGTCCCCTAAGGACTCAGTTTCGTGACGTCAAAGCATAGGATCATGACATTTGTATAGTAAAATATGACGTCACTACGAAGGACTAAAGTCCTAAAACGATATGTAAATGGCGTCACCCCTACTACTCACAATACAGAGGCATTTCACTGTTGCGTCATACTGGGAAAATATTTTGCAAAGTTCTTGAAAAAAGATTACCAACTACTTTAGAATCCCAGCTAAGCGAAACACAACTTGGATTTAGGAAAAACAAAGGATGCACAAATGTCATTTTTGCTCTTAGACATCCATTCATCCATCATGTGCCATGCCGGTAAGCGTGGGCGGTCATGTTCTGCCATCTCACTCGATCACCACAGTCGTAGATCAGCTCCGTGTTTGTCTCGACCATGCCACAAGGCCAAGCCATCCAGGTACTTGCTTCTAGGTCTTCCCCTTGGTCTGTTCCCCTCGATCTTACCAGTTGTCACCAAGTTCTCCAATCCATTTCTTCTCATAACATGCCCAAAAAATTTTGACTGTCTACATCTAATTTCTCTAATCAATTTACAACCTTCATTTGTTTCTTGAAGGAATTGTTCATTGGTCTTTCTGGCTGTCCATGGTATTCTTTGCATTCTCCTCAGAAACCACATCTCTACAGCCATCAGATGTTTTTCAGCCTGACTGCTCATTGTCCACGCTTCACATCCATATAAAAGTACAGGTTCTATGTAGCATCTCAACACTCTTTTTCTTATTTCAAATGACATCTTTTTATTGGTCAATATGTTTTTCATCTTACTAAAGGCTACTTTTGCCATGGCGATTCTTGTTCTAATCTCTTCAATGCATCTCCCATCAGATGTTATTACTGGTCCGAGATAATTGTACCTATTCACTTGTTGAAGAATATTCCCATTTACTTGTATATTACAATGTGGTATTTCGTTCTTCCTAGTGACGACCATAATCTGTGTCTTTTTACAATTTAATTCTAACCCTAGCTGTTCACTGTGTGTAACAATCGCATCTACTAAATTTTGCAGGTCCTGTTCATTGTCTGCAATCAAGACTGTATCATCTGCATACCTAATGTTATTGATGCATCGTCCCCCAATGTTGATTCCTTCCATATCTTCAATATTTCTGAAAATACTTTCACTGTACAGGGAAAACAGATCTGGAGACATTACACATCCCTGTCTCACACCTCTCTTAATAGGCTGATATTGGCTTACTTCATTATCAACTCTTATGGCAGCTTGTTGTTTCCAATATATGTTTTTTACACGTCTAAGATCTTTTCCATCAATTTGTAGATCTTCAAGCATCCTTATCATGTTGACATGTCTCACTTTATCAAAAGCCTTTGTGTAGTCAATAAATCAAAGGTGTAGGTCTTTGTTTACTTCTATAGAACGTTCGATTATGGTTCTCAGTATATACACAGCATTTACTGTACCTTTGTCTTCTACAAAACCACATTGTTCTTCTCCTATTTCAGGTTGTATTTTCCTCCTAACTCTTTGCATAATAATTCTTAGCAAAATCTTCGTGATGTGACTCATTATACTAATTGTTCGATGTTGATCACATTCCAAGGCTCCCGATTTCTTTGGAATTGCAATAAATACAGAATTACATAACTCCTGAGGTATATTTCCAGTACCATATAATGTATTAAGCAGACTGGTAACTTTATCTATTCCATATTCTTCTAAAGCATTAATCATTTCTGTTGTGACGCTGTCTGAACCGGGGGTCTTGCGATTTCATATGGTTAAGCGCATTCTGAACCTCCATCTTCAAAATTGCTGGTCCTTCATTATTATTTTGAACATCATACTGTTCGTGTCTGATATCGTTATAAAGGTTTTTCACGTAATCTGACCATTCGTGTAATATCTGATCTTTTTCTATTATGACTCTTCCATCTTTTGTCTTTAGGCAGCCTGCTGATGTAGGGGAGACTGGGGAGAAATGGACCAGCAATTTTGTAGTTTTCAATTTTTGCTCATCACCGGAACAGATTTTATCGAAACATAACAAAACCATGACTAAAATGTTGTACATTCATTTATTTTTAAAGGGGAAACCATTTAGCAATCTATTTCTATATGTTTCTTTACAAAATGCATTTCAAAAATGTATATGAACATGGGGAGAAATTGACCACCATTGGGGTGAAATGGACCAGCACGTGGGGAGCAATGGACCATAGTGGGGAGAAATGGACCTTTTTTTAAAAAGAAGCAGCAACAACTCATCCATATTGCTATAACAAATAAATAATCATTAAAATGATATTTGCAGTTTTTTTTATTATTTTAAGCGACAGTAAAAAAGTTTAATATGATATATTAATGTCGTAAGTCTTTCTTACTTACTTTAGTGTCGTCCTTGGAGTGATGGGAATCCACACCACATTTTTATTACCCCAATATTGTTGTCTTAGAGAAACCACCAGACTCCGTCCACAAAACTCCGTCGGTCTGCAAACCCCTTTTTCTTACTCTCACTCACCCTTAGATCATGCCCCCTCTCACTCCTCCCCAACATAACATACTCCACAACTCTAGCTTTAACAAATAAATACAAAATAATTATTAAGCAAAGAGTATAAGTGTGAGAAGTGTGTGTTAGTAATGTGTAGAATGTGTGTCGAATATTCTAGTGGGTGCAGACTTAGACCAGGTAGCTGAAGAGCCCAGCCCGATCATCCCAGAAAGGGTCACACCACATCTTCATTCAGTCACGAAGACCTCACCCAGGTATGTGTCCATCCTGCTAGATGTAGATTTCCACCGGCGGCTGTTTGATCACTCAAAGAACTAGTCACAGTCCGACCCTAAATCCTGTCTGGATCACACAGTTAATATATGTCTAATTTGTTCCTATACTATAACACCCTTGTCTAGTGAGGACCACGAACATACTGTTCTTTGAATAAATGTACTTCCTGTCTCAAGTGTCTACTGTTCACAAGACCATTGTTATACTAACTTCCTAATAAGTTTATACTGATTTATTCCCATGTGATGGGGAATAACTGTATCTCTTTGTTTGTTCACCTGTCGTGTAAAACATACTGCCACTGGGCTGTTCCCAGGTGGTGTAAAGAAATTCACTTTTTACTATTCTGTTCCCAAGTGATGTTTGAAACATTAATTTGACGATTGGTCTTCCTCCAAACTGGTGCGGAGAAAACAATTCTGGTCTTCTGTTAAGTGTGACGTTGATAATCCCTTTTGTTTTC